>JAZFAU010000822.1:0-42475 GCA_037178615.1 Dione vanillae
AAAAAGCGCGGCGTCGAGTTTTACCTTTTAACACAAAATGTCTTAAAATTGAACGGAAAGTAGATTTTCTCGAAAGCGTGAAGCTGTTATTTATAAAATTATCTTAAGCATATTAAATATTAAGCTTTCAATGAGCTTGATATCTAAGGTGTTGTAAATGGTCTATGATGTAATAAATTAAATTGAGTGTATTTAGAACCTATAATAGGTCTAATATTCTACTAAACTATCCAAAATGTAAGGTGTGGTGTGCTCCATAATTTGTGTATCAGCAAATGATACTCTATTAATACTATTATCATGATAGTTAATCGTTTGTTAAATGTAACTCGTATATAAGGAAATTTTGTTCAATTTGTTAAATGTTTAGTATAAAAACTTAAAAGTAGTACGTACTCGTACGTAGTACAACGTAAGAACATATATAGTTAACGGGCATGTTATAATATCTTGCTACTAACTGGCAGGATAAGATAATTAACTTAACTAAAGTAAAGTAGGGTAGTTTTATTCTTGAAATTTATTTCTTAGAAAACTCGGTGCTTCAACTTTTAAATTAATGTTAAGATATTTTAATTATATAAAATTATATAACACTTTCTAAGAAAAATTTTAAACAGGAAGACTTTTGTAGATACGTGCAATTAACACAGTGAAATATAAAACCTAAACTTTTATGAATTTTTGTAAATTTGACGATTTGTGGGTTCGATTCCAAAACAGGGAAGCTAGATATTAACTAAGCAAGCACGGCAAACGTCTATACGTTTTAATACCAGGTTAGACGCTATCGTCGTAATACCAGGTTGTGTCTCTCTAACTGCGAGAATTTATCTCAGAAGAACGTATTCCATATAAAAGTGTCAAGTCTTATAATTCTTTTGAAAAAGTTTTTGATACATTTTATTTCCTTATAATTAAATTACTTAGATGTACATCAAAATAAAAATTTATCACAACTTGATTTACCTAAAAGTTATAACAAAATCATGTATAAGTAACAAAAGTTATTTTTGTCAGAAAAGATTTATAACTTTCATGTGAATTGTTTAGAACAAGTCCTTAACTTAATTTTGTAAGACTTACGCATAATGATACTGTGTTAGATATGTATTCGATATATATTATATATATATTTTAAAATGTCATATTATGTCATGTTCATATGAAACAAGCTATTGTGTATACTTAAAGTGTATTTAAATAAATATATCTTATACATTTGTTCAGTTCACATGTTCAGTGCATATGTTACCTTAAACGAAATAAACACCTTAGACGTAAAATCTTCCTGGTGTATCGCATTTCAAACTATTTCAAACTCTATCACTCAGCTCAGTGAGAGGAGTTCTGACAATGTTAATATTTGGAGACCTAAGAAAAATATTATATAATTAGTCTTTCTTAACGAAATCAGTCAAATTAAATTCGCTGTATATCTAAAAAATCACAATTATGAGACAAAATATAATCATAATAATGAATTAAAAATATTCTTGAAGACCGTCGTGGTGCAGAGGCGTGAGCGTCTGTCTGTAAACACGACGGCTTGAGGGTTCGATTGCAATGCCTCGAAAAAGGCGGAAAGCGGAGACGGAAAAAGCAGGGGACTAAGCAACGGAGTGTCTTAACATTAGGTTCATATGGTTCCTGCAGTTCCCTCTGCCTACCCTGCAATATGCGGGATAAAGCATGAAGCTAAAAAAATCTTAGAACAAAGTATTCAGCTTATAATCTTTTAATTACTAGTAGATGACCATAGCTTAGAAAGCATGCACTTTATGATCTCGCCATTTAGTATTGATTACGGATTTACCGATATTTTCTAATTTTATAGTGTAGCTTATTTATTGTGGCTCTACGTTAGGAGTTTCGGATTTTTATTGTATTATACTAAAACGTCAATAAAAATACACATTTAATTTAAAACCTTCTGTTAATAGCTCAGATCAACGTATAGTTCATCATGAGATATTCTAGATGTTGGATTTTCATATATCTGTAGTATTTACCAAATAAAAATCACATGTAATAACTTTTAATAAAGAGAAATTTCTTATTTCCTACAGCTTACTTGTTTCAGATTCATGTTTTTAAATATTTATATATTATATATTTCATGAGACCACTTTCACGGTTCGTAAGAGGGCGCAAGTTCAAATCCAGCTGCGTTCTTTATATGTTTACTTTAAGTATGTTTTTTTCTTCAGTGTGGACTGACACTTTAAAATTATAAAAATATTAAACAGTCAGTGTTTGTGTTAAATGATACATTGCCTTGTATTGCATATTTGAGTACTTACTCTTCCGATCATCTTGGCAATACAATTGATTAGGATTTAATGTTTTAGGAGGATATTCTATGCAAACTGGTAGTTGTCAGAAAAAATATAGTAACAATATATGTTGCTTATTATTATCTCATTTATACAGTCCATATTTTTTTAAGTTTAGTGGCTTGAAAACATAGTAGGTAGATAAACAAAACATTTACTAACTACAAAGCATGTAGCAGGTACTAGTATCTCGCCGAGCTTCTACAATCAAGTATCTAGCACTCGTAGTTTGCATCAGATTGAGATAACCGCCTTCGTTGATTTTTAATATTAAACATTTCTTTATATACACTTATGTTTAGTATATGCTAATATATGGAAAGTGACAAACTACTGTAGAGTTTTGAAACAAAAATAGTATATAAAAAAATCTTTTGAAAAATCTTTTGAGCAAATGGTGTGTTTCAATATTACCAATATCACCATTGAATATGTCGTGTATGAGTTGTTTTGACAAAAAAATCTCTTACAAAATTTTATATAAGATTGTTGTTTATAGTATTATATATGAAACCACGCTCTGCTACCAGAAAATGTATATTGAATAATGTAGGGTAGGGTGTGCCGCATTTGTGGAAGCGTGCTGAGGGGTAGCTTATTTATTAATTATTTACCTTATATAGTCGGTCTTAGGATAATAGAAATTGTACAGTACCCTTATCTTCATAATTCACAACACAAGCACTGATTGTTCCCGGCCGCCGGTGGAATGTTTCACATTAGTCTCTTCACTTAGGGTTACTTGCACTATTATCTTTTGTAGGTTTGTCTTTGTCAGGTTCAATATCAAGAGGGAATACACAAAGGGAAATCAAATAAGGCTGAGGGAAAATCACACCGCTAATTAATATTAGATTCAGGAAGGACGTGCGCTCGCGTCGGCCGTCTCACGTGCCCCTTTTACTACTTCTCGACAACTACTATTACCGCTCGCGCCGGGAGTTGGCACAAGACCCTAACTAGTCGGGGTTGCCATATATGAACAAACATAGCCCCGCCCTAAACATCTAATGTTTACGAGAAAATGGGAGTAGCTAACTAATAGGTAGACGAACTAATTTGGTTAAGGCTCTCTTTAGGATACCTGTCGATGTCTTAACATCGACCACACGCACAACGCTATCTTTACCAGGATAAATTTGGGAAATGCGACCACGTCGCCACTGTAAAGGGGGTAAATTATCATCTTTTATGAGGACTAGCTAGCCTACTGTTGGAGGATTCACTGGATCAGTCCACTTCTGCCTAGTCTGCAGAGTGTATAGGTACTCTAACTGCCACCGCGACCAAAAATGTTGAGTTATCTGTTGCACTACTTGAAAACGGGTTAAACGATTAATTTTTACATTGTTATAGGGATACTCCGGCAAAGCACTAAGAGGTTGGCCAATCAAAAAATGACCAGGCGTCAAAACTTCTAGATCGTTAGGGTCATTAGATAAGGGACATAACGGCCGGGAATTTAATACCGCTTCAATTTTAGCAAAAATTGTGGTTAATTCCCTCAAACGTTAAAGGAGTTTCATAAACGACCACCGACTCTGATGATTCCTTCTTGTCAAGAAAGAGTGAGAGTCGTCTTAGGGAAGACCGCAAGGAAACGCTACGCGCTAACGCGATAAGGATACAGATAGCTCAACGGGTAAGTTTCGGGTTTTATTTATAAATCTCACCATTGTTATCTAAGGGGTAAGCAATCATGGTTTGAGGGGTCACAGGTAAGGATATTCCAGTCATGGGGGGCTCTAATTCACCATAATCGGCAGCGACTGGACCGCAAACAATATAACCAAAAATTGTAGATAAAGCAGTAAGTCCGTTAAAGTTAAATATTTTATCTTGTAATAAAAGCGCGCCGAACACGTCAGCACCCAATAGTATATCTATCGGCCAGGCTTATTATAGGTAGGGTCAGCAAGGGAAAATCACTATTAGGAAAAAACACAGACTCAGGGAACTCAACTCAGGATGCGTACCGGCAATCACATCTATAACCATAGCAGAGGTTGACACCTCAGTGAAGGAATTATACAAAGGTTTAAAACACAGGGAAATAGAACCACGGGAAACCACTAAAGGAATATTACCTATGCCACGTACAGGGGCACAGGAGGGGGAGATGGTCAAATTGAGGTAATTAACAACAAGATCGGTTGTAATGAGGCAACCCTGGGCACCGGTATCACATAAGGCACGCGCTTCAATATAATAACCACCAGCAGTTTTAACGTGTAATTTAACAGTAGGCAATAATATAAGGGAATGGGTGAGATATTAAGGCAAGGGGAAGGGGGAGTAATACAAGTATCTAGCTATGTGGGTCTATCTTCTCTATTATAGGAATTATCACGATATCTTATATTATTTTCAACCTGTCTAGGTTGGGGCGGAGCATTTTCTCTGGGGGGAGAAGCTCTCTGGGAATGTCGTTGGGGGGAGCGCTGGAGTTGCGAAGGGGAATATTTCTTATGCTGGCCCCCGCCCATATGGGGACCGCGGGTAGAAGAAGGACAGGTACGCGGATAATTGCGTTTATTAAATTTGGAATTACAATTATAATTGCGATTGGATGAGGTGGGATACATTGGGTTACGGGAATCATTAAACATAGCATAGTGTGATGGGATGAGCGACCGCAGGTTGAACATTTGTAGTCCCGCTTGCACATAAGAATTGAATGTTTGTCCAAACACCTATAACATAACCGGGAATGTTTTACAAATCCCGATCTTTCTCTAGGATTCATAGCTCTAAATTCGGGACATTCACGGAGGTAATGGAAGAGGAAGCACACAGGTAACATTTTTACTATTATTTATTACAGGTAACATTTTTTGTCTATTATCTAATATAGGGGAGGGAGGAGCCGCAAAGTAAGTATGTTTAGGTACAGTACTTTTAAATTTCGTCAGGTTAGAATCTACAAGGGAGGTGTTGCCAACGTTGTCATGCTGACGACATACGTCTTCCAAAAAGGTAATAAGATTTTAAAGGTAGGTAACTCATCAGCGTCACCGCCATAACAACGCTCAAAACGGGATTTCAAATCAGAGGGAAGCTTAGTCAAACATATATGTACTAACATATAAGACCATGAGGAGACGGGTAACTCTAAACGTTCTAAACAGCGATAGGCAGTTAACAAGGGGTTCAAAAAGGCCGCGCGCAAACCTGTAAATTTATTCGAAATCTCCGGCAGGGTAAGTATCTGGGTTATGTAGGTATCAGCAAGAACCCGTGTATTGTGATACCGCTGTTTCAACAACTCACGAGAAACTTCATAGTTGCCTTCTTCAATTTTTAAATGTAGCAACAACCGCTTAGGTTCATCTGCTAAGGATCCAACCAAGTACTGTAATTTCATTGTGGGGGTTAAATGGTGTTGGGAATCTACTACACTGTCAAACTGATCAATAAAACTTATCCAGGAGTCAGGACGTCCATCAAACTTAGGGATAGGTAAATCAGGTAATCTATTATAAGGAGTTCGCTCAGTAATATTTCTACTACTCATTCTTACGGGTGTACTGGCCATGACAGGATCAACTACGGGAGCAGGTGGGCACAACTCTAACTGACGCACCCGGAGGTCGTCTATTTTCTTATTTACTAAACGCACTTCTTTTTTTACATAACTAATTTCTTGGTAATCGATAGCCGGGTCTAACTCACCCAGGAGCACTGAGGACGCGTTTACAAATGAAGTACAATGAGAATCTAAATCCTTGAACCTAACTAATAATCTAGGTATTTCAGAAGTACCAAGAAGTTCCGAGGTATCGGCAATCCAATCGGAAACAAAGCGTACCACACCTATATTTTTTCTATATTCTGCGCTTTCCGTATATAAGGAACATTTTACTGTTTCATCATGAGTAGCCATTTTAAATTATCAAGTAAACTAATAACTGAACTAAAATATTAAAAATTAATAAACGCGTAATAAACAATGAACCCACTACCAACGGGCGAGATCAGAAATCAAGTAAACAAATAACTCAACTAAAATATTAAAAAAAATAATAAACTCGTAAGAAACAATGAATCCACAACAACTGGCGAGATAAGAAACCAGTTACGGTCAGGGACGAGTCGAGTCGGCGATCTACTTATATCGCAATACAACAAAATAATATGATATATAATATGACTACAATTAAGACTTAAACTTCATTTAAATAAAAATAAAAAAAAGGGTAACAATAAAAGTGTAAGGATAATATTTTAAAGTAAGTTAGTTTTTAAGGAAATTATATTAAAATATTTTAACTAACTTCAATTATAATTTAAAACGGGATAGGTAATAACGTATAGGCGTAATATTATAAAATATATGTAACCATATTATGTGTATTTATTATATTTTATATTTAATATATAAAATTATATTCAATATTTATTTATATATTTTACACATTATACATTCACCCTACACAATTATATATTCAATATTATATGTATAAAAATTTCATATAACATTATTTTTTAAACAACTCGATGCGAACACGTTTTAAAAGGTTAGGAAATCAAATTATATTGTAATTATGCGTTAGGTACCAAATTAAGAGCCAAAATACCAAAACGGGAAAATAACACTGTAATCAAAGGGACTCAGGGGCATGAAACTACGCTATAATCAGGGGACTCAGAGGGATTAAACTACGCTCTGCTACCAGAAATGTATAGTAGTATTTAAAATGAATATAATGAACTACGCTCTGCTACCAGAAAATGTTTATAGTATTATATAATGAAACCACGCTCTGCTACCAGAAAATGTATATTGAATAATGTAGGGTAGGGTGTGCCGCATTTGTGGAAGCGTGCTGAGGGGTAGCTTATTTATTAATTATTTACCTTATATAGTCGGTCTTAGGATAATAGAAATTGTACAGTACCTTATCTTCATAATTCACAACACAAACACTGATTGTTCCCGGCCGCCGTGGAATGTTTCACATTAGTCTTCTTCACTTAGGGTTACTTGCACTATTATCTTTTGTAGGTTTGTCTTTGTCAGGTTCAATATCAAGAGGGAATACACAAAGGGGAAATCAAATAAGGCTGAGGGAAAATCACACCGCTAATTAATATTAGATTCAGGAAGGACGTGCGCTCGCGTCGGCCGTCTCACGTGCCCCTTTTACTACTTCTCGACAACTACTATTACCGCTCGCGCCGGGAGTTGGCACAAGACCCTAACTAGTCGGGGTTGCCATATATGAACAAACAATTGTACTAGAGCAGCATACTATATACATATAGAAAATGTTTTTCAATTGATACATCCAATACACTGCTATTTAAGTAAATGTACTCAAGAGGGAAAGGTTGTAAGCAATCTCCAGGATTGCAAAGTGGACTCATTTAAATAGAGTTACGGTACGTTGGATATGGAACTCCTTATACCGAGTTTTTCTGATATACTACGTGATATACGGTAACTGTGGGGTTTTAATAATAAATAGTGTTACATGAACATTATACATGTCAATTAAATTAACAATCTTTTATTGGGTAATGAATTATTTTTAACTAAATTGAAAAAGAATATGTCATCAATATATCAAAGCTGTATGTTTATTAAGTATGTTGCTATCTAATTACTTCGCCATTTAAGGATGGGGTCCCATATAAATGTAAAGTTTGAACTGCTGAACCAATTTTGATCAATTTTGGTACAGAGATCGATGAAATCTTTTTACCGAAACCGAAATAACTTAAGTTAGAAACGCGAGGTGCAGTTAAGTATCTTTTAATTTATATATTCCGTACCCAGCTTATTGTCACAGTGGTGTCCGTATCAATTGTATTTGATGTTTTTTCTGGATAATCCTAATATTATTAAGCTAACTTTTTTTGTATTTAAAACTAATTAGTGGTGATTAAAGTTATTATTACTATAGTTAATAGTGTGGACTCGATTCCTACCTAAAAATTATTCAAATTAAAATATTCGTCTACTAAGTTATTATATTTATAGAATTTTTCTAAATCTGTTATCTCTAGTCTTTAGTCTAAACGTTGCTTTGCGGGAAAGAGCGTGAAATGGCTGATTTTGTTTTATTTGTTTTATGTATTAAACAAGTGATTACAGCAACCTATGAATAACTTCAATTAGTATAAAACCGAGCGATATATAAATCATATCCAATTATTTAAACACTCTAATATATTCATTAATAATAATTTTAGAATTGCGGAACGTTTCCTAATCTCATTAAAAGAGCTTATGAGAAGACGCAAGTTAATAAAGTCTCTTAGGATTATGTATTATAATATTGTAAGCTAAAGAATTTCAATATTAACGTTAACGCACATTAGGAGACTATGACTTGATTTATGTTATCTTTTTTTCAACTTCATTTTATACTTCCCATACTTGTATGATGGTACGTTTCATTGTTTTTGTATATTCACGCTTTGACAATACTAATTACAGCGCTGAGTTCTTTGGATGTTGAAAATACACAATATTTTGAAATTCGAGAAAGTTATTATAATTTATAATTAGCAAAAAATAGAGAAAATTATATTTTTAGTGTAGCCTGTTACATGAAATAAGAATAATAAATATGAATAAAATTATAAAGCGGGGACTGAGCAACGGAGTGTTAACACTAGGTTCCCACGGTCCCTGCAGTTCCCTCTGCCTACCCTGCCTTGTGCGGGATAAAGCGTGAAGCTAAAAAAGAAAAAAGAAATTGTAAAATTTGATAATTTACAGAGAAATTTACGTCTCTTTACTTCTACTAAGCATTTTAATAGACATTCTCAAGCTATCGAGCTCCCATAGTATCGCTCCATTTTGAACACGACATTTAGCTGTCTAATATGTTTGCCTTTGTTTTCATGGAGACGCGGTTTGTGTATATTTTGAATTTTTTATCCTTTTATATAGTCAAGTGACGATTTTATCTAATTTAGTATGTATTTATTACTACATTTATTGTGATTAAATTTCTACACGGCGGAGGACTTTTTCATTTTCCATTTCTTAGCTAAACGGCAGGCATAAAGCATGAAACGAAAAAAATAAAATATTAATACTATACGGGGTAGTCGTGACGCAGCGGCACAAAATCTTTTAATAATGCGAGGATTGTAAATTTGATTCCCACTAGATTATAGTGAAATATTTACGTTATATTCGCTCTGGTATTATACCAAGCATGTAGTTGACACAATAGCGCGGAATGATGTGTCCGCAACAGTGCAACAGGATTCATTTGGCTAGCATGCTGTGTACGGGGTAGAGGCGAGCTTATATAGTAAATAATAGTGTGTCTTAGTTTAGTCGCTAGTTATAATAAATGTGATAATATCATTATTACGATACTTACTTATTTTTTTAATATCTCATAAATGTGTGTACCTATAAATCGCAGTTATTGTTGTACGAAATTCCTAATCCAAAAATTTTGAAGAGAACGTTGAAAAAATCTTAAGATTTCTTTTTGTATGTTACTTTTATTATTATTATTTGCAGTGTGTAATATAGTTTAAATGTGTGTTTATATCAAGCCCAAACACAATTGACATTTCCTATTTCAAGAATAAATTTTATATTTAAAAGCCTTTAGCTTTAAAATAGCGCACCCGAATCACGACTGGTCTCCAGTACTATTAATTGGGTTCCAAATGACTCTTTCAGATCCAAGTAATTTAGTAACATGGGGTAAAACTACCGATAAATCTTGCTATATCTGTAAAGAGGTAGTAGAGACAACTAAACGTATGCTAGTACGGTATGGTAGGGTGTAGGGTACTCTTGGATAGTGGTCAATATTCGCGGCGCCATAAGGTACTAGAAATCGTACGTAAAGCCGTTAGTCTCTCAGTAGTAAGAGCACAGAGAAACAACAACTAGCAAACGCTCAATAAAGTTTGTGAAAAAAGGTTCATATAAAAAAGCCACACAAAAGTCTTTCTCAATTTTAAATCTAGCTTGGACTTTTATGATGGACACGTATGAGAAGCAGTATAGAATCCTTGAGGATACTTGTGTTTCGTCATCCAGACTGAATATTTTTTCTTACTCTTAAAACCCGTAGTACTAGTAGAACTTACAGTTCAGTGGGACACGAATATCCCGAAAAGTCACTATTTAAAACTTAATAAGTATTTCGGTCTTACTAACGAACTGACCAGGAATTGGTTTATAGTTAGCTTATGTGCGATTGAAGTAGGAGCGAGAGGTACAAGAGCAAAACCTCTCTATAATTTACTAAAAAATCTCGGCCTGTCTAGAACTATTATATTACAAATTCATTTCTAGAACGCCCATCGAAGGTGGCTTTGGTTGAATCATTTGAAGTTTGGATGACCCTTTAAACAACACGATGGGCCCGGCACCCGCACGATGAATGCATAGAATGCTAAGTAGTTTCTTCTCTTCGTAATGAATAGTATTATCAAGTTAAAATATGAAACAATAAAAGAGATATAATGAAGGGCGTTGAGTGATATATTTAGCCTGCTTCTGAATAGAAGTTTTAAAGTATCACTGTACATGTAATATTATTTACTTACATAATGTAACAAAAGAATTAGTTTGTAATATTTACAAATTGGAACCATTTTTGCTCTATTAGATTTTTTTTCAAAATAACTTTACGTAGTTCAAAATAAGATAAGTTAAGATATTATGTAAGTAAAAGCATATATATGTTACTATATAGAAGTGAACTCACATTCAATTCAATAGCTTTTCGTTGAATTTAGAGATTGGTCATAGACGGTCATAATATCCTTTATTTAAAATGTAAAGGCTGAAAGATGTTTTCATATTAAATTTCAGTTTTAAATTTTTATTTATAATTCAGGTGTAATTTACTTTGTTGTATTTATTTTTTTAAGGAAAAATATATAACATTTATATTAGATTAAGATTAAAGATTATATACAATTCTCTATATAAAATTTGAATTGTGAACCTTGACCTTAACCTTGAAAAGCATTTTAAAGTTTAATTATTAAGTTTATGATTATGATTTGTTAAGATCCACTCGAAACTCTACTAATAAAGTAGTAGTATTGCTTTTTTATATTAATTCTTTTTATGTTATTATAATAGTAAATGTTAAACAATTATTAAATATTTATTTTTAATACTACTTTTGTTTGTTTCAATTTGCTAAAGTATTAAGTATTATAAGGCCATTGCGAGTTGTTTCTACCTTCGTGGTATCACGTGGTTTCTACCCTCACCGTGGAATTACATTTTAGTTCGTTTTTCGTCTCTAACAAGACTAAATATGGCGTTAATTTCCGCCAATAAACACATAATGACTAGAATTCGAAAGTGTTTTGATGCTTGTAATTTTAGAATTACGAAACCTTTTATGATGCGATGATTTATAATATATTTTTCATCTTTCATCAGTCTTCATCTATTCCTGTAACACAAGTTAGCTGTGCATGTAGGAGGATGTACGCAGAGGAAAACCTTTTTGTTCTGCGATTCCATTTCCGGATTTTTGGCCAGTTTTTGCGATATAGCGTGTTCGGTGTTGGAACTTAACTTCTGTTCTCTTATTTTTATGATTTTAAAGCACCCACGCTCTCTTGCGTTCTTCATTACGCCGCGTCGTTATTCTTATAAGCTATATACAATTTATTTCGTTGTTACCATGTCTGTAGGGAGAGTTTTACAAATTTCTGCTATTCAAAAAACATTACAAACGAGCGCATGACTTAGTGGTGAGAGTACTGCTACGTTCAAATTATTATATGTTTTATTTAAGTATTTCTTCTATCCTCAGTGTGGTTTAATACTTTTAAATCATAAAAATATTTCATAAAAATAACATTCTCTCTCGCCAAACGATTATTCCTTGTAATGGTGAAATAATGAAAAATCCTTACGAAAATTACTTACTAAAAATTTACTTTGGCAGGTTTGGCAGTTTTGATTGCCGAACTCCATTTGCGGTATGGCAATTTCTTTGGCAACGGCTTTTCTGCCTGTTATTATTCTTCTTATGACAATTATTATTCTTAGTATTCTTTTGGCAAAGCGCGGCGTTGAGTTCCGCCACTCAACACGCAATGCCTCGAAAATGGCGGAAAGCGGGGACGGAGAAAGCAGGGACTAAGCAACGGAGTGTCTTAAAACTAGGTTCGTATGGTACCTCCAGTTCCCTCTGCCTACCCTGCCATGTGCGGGATACAGCGTGAAGCTAAAAGAAAGAAAAGAATTCTTCTATTACATTAATAATTTTTAGCTTCACGCTTTATCCCGCACATGGCAGGGTAGGCAGAGGGAACTGCAGGAACCATAAGAACCTAGTGTTAAGACACTCCGTTACTTAGTCCCTGCTTACTCCGTCCCCACTTTCCGCCGTTTTCAAGGCATTGCGTGTTGAGTGGCGGAACTCAACGCCGCGCTTTGCCTTAGATGCCAGAGCGAAGAAAATGGAAATAGAAAAATCCATCTTCTCCGACTGGGGATCGAACCCAGTAACCGTCGCGTTACAGGCAGACGTTGCGCCTCTGCGCCACGACGGTCCTCAATATAATATTATATTATTTTTTAATTATAAAAAAATATCTAGAAGCTTTAATTGTCTCTCTAGTATATTTATTAGAGCTCAATCTAACCTTTGTAAAATAATCATTTTATCGTACATTAAATTTTATACTTGCCTATCTGGTCAGGGTAGGTCGTTTAAATTAATGATGCTTAAAATAGTATAAAATAATTGCTTTTTTGTATTACATTTTACATTAAATAAACAATATTCATCGTGCACATGATATACTGAGATTACAACATTAGAAAACTTAAAATAAGATTTCAAGAACATACTTCGACGCACTCAGTTAAATTAAACGCTTAGTTAGTTACCGAGAGAGCTTTGAACCACTTCACACGCTTCCACCACCTCCTTTATAATTGCTTGACGAATTATTGCTTAAGATATGTCAGATGATATAGCGTAAAGGGTGTAATTAAGTATCGTGTAATGTGATTTCTTATAATTGTCTATTTCCACAGATAGTGCTGAGTGAAATCTGTTTAAAATACCAAACTATTACCAATAAAACTAAGATAACAAACTTATAAAAGCATGATTTGAGTAGTTCTTCTATATATCAGCGAATGAATATGGGTTGAGATATTAAATAAGAACAATACTAAGAGCCGATCCCTAGTGTCCTCTTATTGTAATTAATTTGTAAGGGTTTGGTGTCACCAACAGCGGTCCTAACCACAGAAGCGAAGTCGTCGCGCATTTATCTAAAACTTTAAAGGTGAAGGGGATCCCTTCGAGTTATAATGCCCACTAAATGAATTAACAAGGCACACAGTCAGTGCTTGTGATTTAGAGAGATGTTTCATCCTTTCATGTTTTTTATGTTTCAAAGGTAATTTTGAGCTTTCGATTTGCTGGCCTGATATTAAAGAACTCAAGAAGAGAATGGCAAAATTAAATAAAATCAATTTAACAAATCAAAGTGTCCTAGGTTATCATGCCATAACAATGGGTCGTAACAATGAAGACATTTCCATAGTCTTTTTCGTCTTTCATAGTCCTTACTAGAAATGTGAATACATTTCCATATTCTTCTAATTTTAATAATTTACATCTAATAACATGTAAAATATTTTTTTTTTAAATTAAATACTTGAATTTGGTCTTGCTAAAACAGAAAAAAAGATCAAAATGGGAGATATCCAAATGCTGAAGTCTATCAGATACATGACCAGACCAGACCCTACTAGACGGATACACACACTTGTACAGATATCCTTTGTGAATCAAATTATGTTATTCTTACCATAGTATAAATTTCAAATGGGACTCTTCCTCTCAATATACTTTCATCAAGAAGTATATTTTTTCGTGAAATAATTTAATTATAATTAATAGTTAGTTGATGAAAAATTAACTACATATATCAAAGACATCATCCGAATAAGGTCCCTCGTGTTAATAAAGCTTATTTTACTTATAGGCAATGTAGAGAAATATGGCAGGCTGAGATCAAATAAGCCTTATTTTATTGTATTAAAATTAACTCAAAAGACAACGTTTCATTTCGTAAATAGGTACTCTCAATAAAAATTTCAAAATTATATTATTTGTACGAGGCTAATACGCTTAGATTGTAATGACTTAGTGAGGAACAAAGGAAGGCAGTGAGTTCAAATACATTATGTATGAATTAGTTTTGAGATATATTGATAAAAAATATATTTTTTTTAATGGAAGAAATAAGGCAAATGAGCGTTTGGGTCGTCTGATACTAGTTTCATGTACAGGATTGTGACACTGGGTATGCGGCGGAGTACTCGGCTGCAAACACTTTTATACATTTTTGGGATAGCTGCAACTGTTGCGGTTCTTTTATTACTATTTATTAAAGTTAGGCCGTCGTGGCGCAGAGGCGTAAGCATCTGCCTTTAAACGCGACAGTTTGAGGGTTCGATTCCCACTCGGGGAAGATGGATTTTTCTATTTCCATTTTCTTCGCTCTGGAAATTAGGCAAAGCGCGGCGTTGAGTTCCGCCACTCAACACACAATGCCTCAAAAAAGGCGGAAAGTGGGGATGGAGAAAGCACGAACTAATCAACGGAGTGTCTTAACACTAGGTTCATATAGTTCCTGCAGTTCCCTCTGCCTATCCTGCAATATGTGGGATAAAGCGTGAAGCTATAAAAAAAAGTTATCTAATCCTATAAGGACCGCACGCCCCTGCCTGATGGTGTGTGATCGCCGACGTCTACGGTCCTGTATAATACCAGAGGTGTTACAAGAGCGTTGCTGGCTTTTAAGGTGGAGGTAGACACGCTTTTTATAGATCCAGAAACACTGCCGCCGGTAGCCTATTCCACAGTTGCGTGGTAATAATTCTGAATAAAGTATTTATATTGTAAGAGAATAGTGATATATATTTTTGTTCGATATGAAAAAAATAATATAATACTTTTGTTTAAAAAGATATGATTTTCTTAATTTTGATTCATAATATAAGTTAATTATATATCTCAAATTAAAATATTTTAATTATTTTAATAATTTAGTATACTACGATATATGATTATAATTTAATAACTGATATAAACATATTTTATATGTGATCTCTTTGCTATGCCAGCAAAATAAGAAAAGTTGAATAGTCAGAGCCATGGTATAAATGACCCACAGCTTTCGTAACGTTACTACGTCGTCCTGAAATGAAAATAAACAATTGACAAATCTCTATTTATACATTTCAAACATTTTCTGGATAACTTTAATAAAGATTTCTGTGTATTTTTAATCATATAAGGGAAAAGTTTATGTATTTAATAAAACATTTGTGTCTTATCGAATATACGGTAACGATACGCATTAGCAAAGGTATTATTCAGGCGGTGATGTTTTCAATTACACCTTTCTTATTATAATATCATAACTAAAAATTTTCCCAATTGGACCTCAAAATTTACATGGGGCCTTTTTAAACCGTCATAATTGTTAAATGATTTAAATCATAGACAGAGCCTTGAATAGTTATTAAAATAAAAACAATTCATGTTATAAGTAACCATGCATTTTGGTAATTTCAAAAATTAAGCGAGAACACAGAATTTGTATGTACGTTAATAAAAAAAAAGATAATAAAAAAATTAAGATTATTGTAAAAATTGTGGTCGTCAGCATAATGGACCAATATACGCAAGATGAAGTGAAAATACTTGAATCACTCTTATTCGTATCGTTCCATATTATATTTATCTCCAACATATAGAACATTAACTCGTAAGAGGATATACTTTTAATTAACAATTTAATCTCTTTGAGGGCTAAAATAATAAATAATGTCTTAAAAATAGCCAAAAATGTAATACTAACAAAAAAAGTTAATTTATAAAATCTTTCTCCATGAAATATAGTTCTATGAAATGGCTTATTACGAAAAGAAACAAGAAGAGATGTATAAAACTAAATAAGGCATCGTATCAACATTGCTAGAGGCCAAACCACTAAAGTCTTGTAGTATTGGGATTTAATAGAAAATGTTTAGCATTCTCAAGACTTCACATATTGAGTATTATTTTTAAATAACATTATCAGTTAGATCTACCAGACGTTGTTAATGACGATAGTTAGCGATGTGCACAGGATTGACACCGAGTATGAGGCGGATTATTTTGTCACTAATATTTTTAGTGATAACATAACCACAGCCACACGACGGATATTTAAGTCAGATGCCATGCCAACAGAACCATTCTTAGATGTACTAGAATACCAAGCAATATGTATGGCAAATATAATTTAATCGTATAATTCAATCATTTCTTCATATATTTATATACAATTTAAATCTTTTCACTAAATGCGTTTGGGAAGTGTGTACACCAAAATTACTACACAAATACTCCTGCTTAACGCGACGACAGGAGTTGGATACTATTTCTATAATATTAGGCATTTTTAGGTAATTAAAATTTGTTTATTCATTATTTACTATTAATCAAACTCATCTAAAACTTACGAATATTTTATTAAAATGTATGTAAAAGCAATTTTATTTTTTTCCTCAAGAAAAGTTTTTTATAATGAACTTATCAATGTACGATGTTGAGCTTAAAACAAGTATATGATTTGACATGACCAAAGTGCGTCACAACGATGTTTATGAAATATATTGTATAATTGGATATTTCGTAATTATCTTTTTATTCTCAAACGGTTCTTCATAATCTGTACATAAGACAAATTACATAGGGTATATCCTTGCCTATATGACAACGTATTTGCCTTCCCTATATGACAATGTATCAACGTGAGGTATTGATACGTAACTAAACGAGCGACGTCTTGAATTCGGTCGGAAAGAAGAAAAGGTCTTCCAAATAAGTAAGGTTCTCTGTATCTACCCCAAAAACTATTGTTAAGCATTTTTCTTACTTATATATAACTTGTTACTTATTTTTAATTACTAATGAACATTTTACACTTAAAACATAATGCTAAACAAAGGCGCCAATTATCAACGAACCCTTAAATATGAAACTTGTAGAAGCAGTACTTTATTTCTACTTCATTTAAAAGTTAATTGCTACTGCAAGCCGCTCATTAAAATATAGAAAATATTTAGTGTCGTTTTCTCAATGATATGTTAGAACGTTATAATAACTAGTGAAGTTATTAAATATCATTTTTAGGGTTCCGTACAAAAATAAAAAAACGGAACCCTTAAAGAATCACTCGTGTTCATGTCCGTCCGTCTGTCACAGCCAATTTTCTCTGAATCTACTAGACTGAATCAGGTGAAATTTGGCAGGGTGGTATAATGCCCTGACCCGAACACAGATGTGTAACGTAAAAAATATTTTTTTGAAATAAGGGTAATTTTCGGGGGATAAATTAGGTAATTAAAAAAAATTGTGAACCTTACTGAGTCATATATCAAATGTAAGGGCTTGTTATCAGGATCTCGAATATATATTTTTTAATTTTTTAAAATAAATAGTTTCGATGATATTCATGAAAAAAGCCGAAAATTGACCATTCCCCCCCTCTAATCTCCAAACCTACTGGGCCGAAAAATTTGAAAAAAATACTGAATATAGTTTATGGCTTCTAGATTACAGGAAAACCTATAAGGATTTCATAAATTGAAAATAAAATGGTAAATTCGATAAAAATGTTTTAGGGAAGAAACGTTTTCAGTGGAAATATTTCACTATATTGTGTACGGAACCCTTTCCCCAGTTCAACTCGCACTTGACCGGTTTTTTAGACATAACCTACCTGGCTAGGTACAGATTATTACTAATCTTATAATAAGATTATTACTAATCTTATAATTAATTGAAAAAAATTAATTGATTTGAGTAAATAGTCTTTCAAATGTACAACGAATTCGACAAAATCTAGTTTTTTAAAAAAAACAAACTGATGTTAAATCATTACTCCATTCATATATGTTTTGTCATACTTTAGTATGGAGACGAGTGTTTGTATGATTTGTTGTTTTGATTTTTACATGTACATATCTCTAAAGTTTAAACTAAACCTACACAAATATTCCAAATGATTTGAAAAAATTCCACCAGGCTCGTTAACAGAACGCATGCCATTGCTTCTTTAAGTATAAGTGTCAACTAAATATTCTCTTATCTATTCTGTTATGGACACCTTCAAATTATATAATGCTTAAGCTTTAAGGTACGATTAGACTTTAGCTATATCTGACTGTAAACAAGCCCGGTTGCAAAATCAAATGCGTTGACAGTAAATACAGTGTATATAATAAATATACTTATAATTACCAAAGCTAATTTAAGCTTAGCTTAGCTTAGCTAAGTCATAGGAGCCGGATATATCCTAACCTTCTTTATCCTAATCCATATTGAAGATTTATAATAAAACAGTATAAATAAAATTATTTTACACGTACATGGGATTAATAGAAAATTGACGTTTATCTGTTTATGCACAGATTTTGGACGTAGTGAGATTTGAGACATTTTTGTTTATTTTATAGTTGTCTAGTGTGTACCTGGACAAGAGCTGTGCTATAAGAAATGAGAAAATGATTCTAATTAAAATTATTTTTTTTTCTTCACGCTTCACGCTTTATCCCGAACATGGCAGGGTAGGCAGAGGGAACTGCAGGAACCATAAGAACCTAGTGTTAAGACACTCCGTTACATAGTCCCTGCTTACTCCGTCCCCACTTTCCGCAGTTAAAATAAAAAATTATTGTGTAAAATTATTTTTGAAATTTCAAGATTCGGAATATTTATAATCAAACTGTATGAAATAAGAAAATTGCGCCTAAACAGAAGTAGCTAGCGTAATGTGCATTTTTCATTGATTTTTTTTTCAAAACAAAGATCTAAAATATCTAACGTAAAATTATATTAAATTATAAAAAATAAGAGAAGATGATGGCAATGATCATAAAGATATACTTGGTCATTGAAAAACAAAGTCTAATGAAAGCTTCTTAAATATAAAACAACAAGGAAAAATTATAACTAACTTCATTATTTTTTTTTATTATGAACACCTTTTAAGGTGAATAGTAATTAAAAGGTCAAGTGCCTTTTCTACTTGTCAGTTCATGTCGCACACATTAATTAAGTGAAAATTATATATATTTTTTGTATCCGTTTATTAAATTATCATAATAAATTTTTAGTAAAAAAGGTTATCGTATCGCATTGAGACAGTGTTTATATCTAAATTCAACTTGCTCAGAACGGCGATTTTGTTAGCATTTACCGCCCAATAAAGCATCATTTGCTTATCAATTATTAAATCAAAACAATTAAGTAAAAAAAATCATTATTACCGTTTTCCGAACCGTTTTTACCGTTTTGGAAAACGCTTATAATTGTTTTTTTTCTATTTGGATTAGGAAACTTCGTATAAATTTAAAATAATAATAAAAATTGAAAAAGAAAAATAAAAATAAAGAACTGTAAAACGAGAGTTGATCAAGGAATGCTGTGAGACCGATTCGTCCCCAGCGCTGTTTTTCATATTCAACCTTATTCAAAAAATACAATTAAGTACAAAGTATAGTACAGAGAAAGATTTCATAACATATAACAAATATGCTTAACATATAAATTGTACCGGAAGTGGTTTCCTGTGTGACAAGTACAAATGTTTCGTCGACCGTTCTTGTCAAGATCACCATGAAGAGAGAATATTGAGTAATCATATAGCTACGTTAATATTGTTGTTAATATTATATATCAAATAAATATATTTGTAGAGAAACGTCAACTATTTATTACATTAGTATACAAAATTAATTAATCATCCAATCTCCTTACGACCGCCATCAACTTATACAAGATTATTTAAACCCCGTCAAAAACATAGAAGCTCAAATTAATTTGATTGTCATCTAATTAAGATATTAAATTAAAACTAATAAATAGTTTTGTTATTTGTTAGACTGTAAAAGAGAAAAATTTGGTAAAAAATATTTTCATTTTTTTTTTTTTTTTTTTTTTTTTAGCTTCACGCTTTATCCCGCACATGGCAGGGTAGGCAGAGGGAACTGCAGGAATCATATGAACCTAGTGTTAAGAGTGTTAAGACACTCCGTTACTTAGTCCCTGCTTACTCCGTCCCCCCATATTTTCATATTCTCCACTTTTTGTCTCTTTCGTATTGGTCAATGATGTATCATACATACTAGTGCCAAAACAAAAATTTCAGGTCGAAAACTCGCCTTCCAACTATCCGATCTCACAAAACGTTTCCACAAATAATATATAACGATGCTAAGTACAATGATGATTCATAAGAAACTCTGAAACAGTTATCTTAATCCTTGCACTGAAGCAGAAAATTTTACCGAGCAAAAAGATAACCAAGATTTATCTTCTATAAAATATTACAACACTTACTTTATATAAAGTAATTTTGTAAGGAATATTGTCTTGTAATGATATTTTATACGTAAATGTAAATAAGAAATGTAGAGAATTGTTTATGTAACAAGATATCTAATATACGCAGTTCAGAGTTTCATGAAATATTTTCATTATTTTCAGGGTTCCATACTTCAAAACGAAAATTGGGACTCCTATCTTAATTATTAGTTTTCAATCTGTTTGTCGTTAGAAGGCTAAAAGTAACTGCACTTAATATCAAATTACTAAGTCAACGCAATTAAAATACATTTTTGTGATAATTTTAATTTATTTGTCGTTTTATAAAAATTTCTTTGATACTTACTATAGGTAAAATAAGTTTAACTTTTTTGGAAAGTAGTAATATCTTAAAAAACAAATTATAAAAAATATCAAAATAATTCAGATGAAGCATTACGAAACTGGCAGCTATTTTATGCGGTTTACTAAAATTCTTAATATGAAGCTTTTGACCCACAAAAGACAACTTTTTCGTCCATCTGTATAATCATCTGTATGTATAATTCACCATTTTTTAAGTAAAGAATCCACTATCTCAAGATAGTGTGGAACAATTTGATATTTATGAAAATAAAAATCGAATATACTCGTACATATCAACAGTTACTTAGAGTACTATAAAACTAAAACATTAAATACAAGGTTATTAAAACATAGCGTTTATAATTGGTGTTTGCTATATTTTTACGAAATAAACTGCGTAATAAAAACTTACAGAGTTCCTTTTATTGAACTGTAATTATGACATGTGGAAATAAATTAAGTAGAACAAACTAGGCCAATATTTTTAAGATATGGTTCAACATAGTGAACGGTTGAGACTCTCAACACGTTGTATGTCTTATTCTAATCAAAGTTAAGTGAAAATGGCGATATATGTTCATTTTTATATGTACGTATGTTATGTATATGACGAAAAGGTTAAATTATGAAATTCATAGGAGCATATCCAAATCATCAATTAATAAAGGTATATAATGTTGGTATTGTCATTCTTATATAAGCAGAAAAATATATTTCGAAAAGAACTAAAACTGGCTTTTGATTTTATTATATAAATCATATCAAAGAAGCGTGGATGTGTTCGACGTGAGATGTCACAAAAGTTTTAGGTGTAGGCGGAAACGAATAATCATATTACGATCTCTTGATTTTATTGTGTTCCTAAGCAAGTTCAAGTAAAAGAATAGAATTTATATACATATTGTGCTCTATATATAGTAGGGTAAGTAGATATCTAAATATTGTTTTATCTAAACGAGGAAATGATAACAATTGGATACTTCGGGGATTGAACTCATAACCATTGCAATTAACATAAGACGATATCCGAATGAGTTCCTTATCTTTTTGTATTCAGAATATTATCGTAATACTTTAGGTATATAAAAAATAATGTAAGGAAATGAAAAATCATCTCAAATAATCATTATAGAAGTGTCTGAAATCATAAGATATGTATGATATACCTTGGGCATACTAATTACTTTAGATGCATTTACATGTCAGTATTTATCATGATTTATGTTTTATATATTTAAAACAGGTGGACTTATTTAAATCTCGTAGCGGAGTTAAAAACCCACAAGGTAAATGAACTTTATAATATCAATTGATTTTTTTTGGTCTTAATTCAATATCTCAAAGATAGTCTTCATAGTCTTTGAAATATTGAATTGGGCTCTCTTTTAATCTCCTATCAGTCTGTCAGCATCTTAAGAAGGTTAGAAAGGAAAGTAATTTTAGATATAATTCTGTCGCTAAATACATGTATATTACCTGAATCTTAATAGCTCTCAACACACAAAAACAACAACATACTTCGGAAAAAGGTGGAAAGCAGGGACGAAGAAAGCAGGGACGAAGCAACGGAGTGTCTTAACACTAGGTTTCTGTAGTTCCTGAAGTTACCTCTGGCTACCCTATGTGCGGGATAAGTCGTAAAGCTCAGAAGGAAACACAAATTATTAATTTGAAATTTCTCGCCGTTATATAATTTAATAGGGTATAATGAAATCCACTAGTCAATACGCAATGTGTCGAGATTAAGTTGAAAACGGATAACAGAGTTTCTTGACACTTGGATTGCTCTGCTCTTTAACATATGCACAACGAAGTGTGAATTAAAAGAAATTAGAAAAATAAGAAAAAAATATGTAAATAAAGACATGAATATACATCAATTTACTAGGAAATTGGCAATAAATGTAAAAATTTAAGGTAAAGTTGGTGTGACGAAGTTGACAAAGTTGTAACAAAAAAACGAAAAATTGTTCCACTTGTTTAAATTGATGGCATTTATGTTTTTCAAAGGTTTTTGTTAAATGAATGGATTTATTGTTAAATGATGACTTTAGTTCACTGTGCCTGTTTACGAAGTGAAAAGCTAAAAAACTGTTAAAAAATTTACTTATAGTTAATTTCAAAAACAGCTTTACACTATATTGCAAGATATATTGCAAGATAATGCTTATTTGAGACATTAAATGATTATTATGTTATTATGTTAAAATGTTATATTTCACACTATTATTAAGATTAAGAACGTTGTTAAGACTCTGTTGACATATAATAGAAGATATTTCATAAAATAAGTTATAAAAGGATTTTACAGTCATATTATGTTAAAAGTAATATAACATTTTTGAGGTATGGGTGACGTAAATATAGTGTGAATGTTTGTATACATAATGAATGGCTATCATTTCCTCGTTCAGATAAAACCAAATTTATATATCTACCCTACTACATACATACTAGCAGGGTACATAAGAATGTATGTATGTAAATGTGTGTACGAGTATGTAAGTATATATAAATACTACTCTTTTACTCGATCTTACTTTAGAAAACAAGATCAAAGGAGTATAATGTGATTATTTGTTTCCGCCTACATATATAAGTTTTGTGAAGTCTCACGTCGAACACATCCACGCTTGTTTGATATGATTTATGTAATAAAGTTGAGAGCCACCTTTATTCCACTTTGAAATACATTTTTTCCTGCATACATAAAACTGGCAATATCGACATTATATACCTTAGTTCCAGAAAGATTAAATAGAACCTACAGTAGGATATTGAATATGTATGAATTTCAAAATTTTATTTTAAAGCAATTTTTCTTTTATGATTCAAGGGCATGATAATATTATTTAGTGGTTCCGCTTTGCGATTTTCATTTAACTTAAGTAGAATGCAAATTTCAATCGTTTTTAACAAAATTATGTTGAAGCATATTTAGAAAATAATCTGGGTTACTTAAAGTTCATTGCCACATTTCATAATTGTAAATCAACAAGGTAATGTAGTGACAAATATATAAATTTATATGGTACTGAATATCTAGAGGCTTAGATTACGTAGCTGATTACATAAAAAATGTGCTGTAGTCTCATATTTATTAATTGCTTATAATTTGACTTTCGAATCATAAAACATACCCACAGTATTTTGTATATATCAGAAAACCATTTGTCCTAAAAATATATAAGGGCTATTAAATGTCAAAATATTTTTTAATTCATAGTATAAGCCTTCATAATTTATAATGTACTGCTCCCATGGTTCCATATTTAGTTTTCTTGCAAAGCAATAATATGAAACATTGAAATCGTATGTTTTTACTCGTAGTGCTTTCTTTATAGAAAAAACCTGGAATAATTTCTGGGGTAGCTTAAATCACACAAAGGTGAGTAAGGCACTATGTCCTAATCCATTTAGGTCTTGGACACGTCTGTGCACATGTGCATTTTGCCAAGATCAGGGTCAGGGACCATTCACTGTGTGAATGTAGCCTAGACCATAAGAAGAGCTCTTTTCACATTCCTCTCTTTTGTTCTATATTCTTCCCAATAAATTTCCTAAACTCTTAAAATTCATTGTTTTTAATGCTTATGTTTATTCTTCTATGTAAAATTCTATGTAAATATATTAATATTAGATTATAAACTAGCACCTTTGTAAAAAAATATTATTACTAACCTATATTGTGTGTACATATTGTATTTATTAGGTGTTTAATTTGTTTTACGAGAAGGACAAATTTCTAATGTTTTTCCTTTTATACATGCATTTTATTGTATTAAGTTCGTTTCTTTTACAGCATATTCTCGTTCGTGCGTTCTCCATAAAAGGTGACATTAGTAAAGTGTATCCCACCCAAAACAAACATGTGAAAGGCTACCAAGTTCGATAATATGGGAATGCTTCGCCTATAAAAGAAGTGAGATCTGAATAAGTACCAAGTTCCATACACATACCTCAGTTAAAAGTAATTACACGAATGCACACTGTACTTTTAATAGTGCAAGTTTTAATAGAAAATTATATACTTGACTTATTGCATTTAGTAGGTTTATAACAAAGTGTGTGAAAACTTGCCAAATAACATCATTTAAAAGTACAGAAAAAAATTTATCAGGAAACTGCTGGAAAAATATATATATATATATATATATATATATATATATATATATATATATATATATATATATATATATATATATATATATATATATATATATATATATATATATATATATATATATATATATATATATATATATATATATATATATATATATATATATATATATATATATATATATATATATATATATATATATATATATATATATATATATATATATATATATATATATATATATATATATATATATATATATATATATATATATATATATATATATATATATATATATATATATATATATATATATATATATATTTTTCCAGCAGTTTCCTGATAAATTTTTTTCTGTACTTTTAAATGATGTTATTTGGCAAGTTTTCACACACTTTGTTATAAACCTACTAAATGCAATAAGTCAAGTATATAATTTTCTATTAAAACTTGCACTATTAAAAGAAATATATATATATATATATATATATATATATATATATATATATATATATATATATATATATATATATATATATATATATATATATATATATATATATATATATATATATATATATATATATATATATATATATATATATATATATATATATATATATATATATATATATATATATATATATATATATAGAAAATCTATAAGACTCTTAACACAATTTACGTACATATATAACTCAGTGCATGCTGTTCTAGCGAGCACAGTCTAATTATAAACGCGACTCGATGAATGTGACTTCGATTTTTACTCTTCAAGTCATCACTCTCGTGATGCGTCTTTGAGTTTTCAACATATAGTATCTAAAAGTATGGCAAAGTGGAAGTTGGTGTTTGCATACCGAGATCACTTTGTCTTTTCTGCTATATGCAGGATAAAAAGTTAACGAATATGAGGTATATGTGAGTTAGGTTTACACGCCTAGGATTACATAACAGTTATATAATTAGGTAATCAAAAGTCACAAACAAACCGCTAAAAATTAAATCTTGACGGAATCAAACCTACTAGTTGCTCATATCACAATTTTTATACTAAAAATGAAGTATAATCGTTTTTCATCCAGACATAGATTTTCCTTTGATTCCCTTTTGCCGTTATTCCATCTCTTTAATATACTTTATATTTTTTTGCACGTGCGATGGTTTGAAGTAGAAAATACAAAGAAGGGGGGGGGGGGGGGGGGGGTCAAAAGAGGTTATGAGGGTAGTACAAAAATAATAATTCTGAATATCCGTTCATGGCTGTTGCGTGAACGTAACTTACAATATTGTTAATCGTGAAGCATGATGCTGCGAAATATAACGATTATTTATTCAAACATATAATCTCAGAACAATTATCCAAAATATCAAATTCTTCCTAATTTAATTGAAACTTTCTAAGCATTCCGGTAATCATTACTTTAGAGATTTTAGAGATTAATTAACCGTCACGTTTCACGTTTCAACCTTACCAAAGTTCCTACATTGTAACGAGATATCTAATAATTATTGTTTTATTTGCATATTTCTACATACTTGTTGTTACAATGAACAATATATATATTATACAATCTGTAAGTACGGTACACAATATAGAAACAATTACAAGCATTTAAGACATATAAATCCTTTCTAAGTACAAAATTGACCACGAAAAACAATAGCTGTTTTTTTTTTTTTATTTTTTTTTATTTTCACGCTTTAGCTTGCACATGGCAGGGTAGGCAGAGGGAACCGCAGTAACCGTGGGAACCTAATATTAAGACACTCCGTTGCCAAGTCCCTGCTTTCTCTGTCTCCGGAACAATAAGTACTAAGTTAAATTCAATTTATATGACTTACATAAAGAGAGAAAGATTTCTTTGTAATAAAAAACTGAACTTCATTCAGAAAGTTACGTGATG
The DNA here is from genome assembly GCA_037178615.1 of Dione vanillae. Classification (NCBI taxonomy): domain Eukaryota; kingdom Metazoa; phylum Arthropoda; class Insecta; order Lepidoptera; family Nymphalidae; genus Dione; species Dione vanillae. The sequence continues at coordinate 27,071 of JAZFAU010000822.1, forward strand.
CTTTATCATTGAATTAAATGAACGAAGTGTTATAGCTCACTCGTGTAAAAGGGTCTTTTGTCAAAAATTGATATAGAAAATTGTGAAAGAAATGAATTTTTCTTTTGATTTAAGTCAAATAATATTAATAAGGAAGTAAATAAATAAGTAACTATATTATTAATTAATAAAGAAGTAAATTTTATCAAATAATGTCAAATTTATCAAATAATGTTGTTTTATTTTTGTGATGTTTAATATATTGTGGGCAAAGGCGTCGGATGATGTTACTATGATGATGAATATCCAACTCATTTAGTGATAAAGTGAATGTAATATATAAACAAAACAAAAAAAAATATTGAAAATTATTATAAAACTGATAAGTTACATATATTTGTTTATATAATATAATTTACAATATACGCCCCTGCAATACACTCTCCCATAGAAAAAAATTAATATGAAAAATTATAAACATAAAAAAACATTATGTCCGACTTATTAAGGACCTATATACAAATGTGCAAACGCGGGTAAGAAGCCCAGCAGACCTTTCAGAGAGCTTTACACAACACCGTGGAATCTATTATATGCTGACGACATAGCACTGATATCGCATAACGCACAAGAATTTCAAGAACACCTTGAACAATAGAGAGAGTCATTGGAAGCAAATGGAAAAGCTTGAAGCCGTAAACTTTTCACAAGCTAAAACTTTCAAGTACCTGAGCTCAGTTATCTCCGATAATAGGACGATTGAAGCAGATATCCTACACGGGACAATATCTGGATGGAACAAGTGGCGAACGCTAACTGAAGTCCTATGCGACACTAAAATGCCTATCAGGACATAGGGAATAATTTGGAACACGGCAGTAACACCTACTTTACTCTATGGGTGCGTAGTATAGCCGACAACTAAGGCCCATGAACAAAAACTGCACACGACAGAGATGAGTATGTTGAGGTGGTCGGGAGGAGTTACTCTTAAAACCAAGGTGCGCATAAATATATAAGGGGAAGTTTCAAAGTTGCTCCCATATCCCAAAAAAATTCTGAGGCTAGATTGAGATGGTACGGCCACGTTATGACCAGACGATCACGTGGTTAAGAAGTGCCTTTCCATCGCTACAAAAAAAAGGGGTAGAGGAATGCCCCAAACAATTTGGATGACAAATATCCAAAGGGACATGAAGGTGTTGTGACTTCACGAACAAGACGCTCAAGAACGATGCAAATGGCGTCGCATGATTGGGAAAGCCGACCCCGCGTAACGGGATAGTGCGAAGCAGAAGAATAAGAAGAAGATAAAAAGACATCATGTTATGTCTACGTTTTTTAATATGCCCATCAGCCCAATCGAACTACAGGTATAATTGTTCGACCGGACCTAGTAACTAAAAGTATAGACGCTTTTGTCAATAAATGTGTCTGCGCATTTTGGCGTTCTGTTAATGTTGAATCTTTAAGATTATATTGGCTTTAAAATTAACGATTAAGGCTGGCTTTAACTCAATAATTTACTTTATAAATCTTTTGTTAACGAGTTTAACTTTATAATTGCAGAGAAACCTAGTTAAGACATTATAAATCTGGGGTGGTCCCAGATGATTGGCAAAGTGCAGTCATCGTGCCTTTGTATAAAGGCAAAGGTTCACACATACGAGTAGACTGTGCACGCTAGGGCTATCAGTTTGATTAGCTTAGGTGGTAAAGTATACGCAAAAATTTTAGCGAGAAGAATGCAAGAAAGTTCCGAAAGGCTATTATGGAAGGCCCAAGGAGGCTTTAGACCTGGAAGAGGATGCATGGATCAGATCTTTTTCATTCATATGATCACAGAGAAGTTTTTGGCTGTAAATGTCAGTAAGACACAGGTTCTAGTATTCGAAAGACGAAGGAAAGGACAGAATGCAAGATTTTTGTGAAAGGAAAATTATTAAAACAAATGAATGAATTAGTATACTTGCAAAGTATGTTAAGCAGAGATGGTAGATACGAAATGGATGTGGAAAGACGTGTTGCTGCCGGTAACAGAATGAAAGGTGCCTTACCTGCGTTGTCGAGGCGGCAGAACGTTAGCGTCGCTGCTCGTTTGGCCCTACACAATGCAGTTCTGATTTCGACGCTGCTATGTGAAGCGTGGGTATTACAAAAAAAAGAATGAAAGAAAGCATCTTCCTTTTCAATGCTATGGAGATGTTATCTCTTCAAAGGATATGCGAAGTCAGCTTAGCTGACCGAATTCACAACGAAGAGGTACACAGGATGGTAGGTACCAGCGAGGATGTCACAGTAAGAATGAAGAAGAACGTGCTCAGATGGTTTGGGCATGTCGAAAGAAGAAAGTGACTAAAGAATGGTAAAAAAGATATACGACGCGAACGTGTGTAGTAAAAGAGGTAAGGGGAGATCTCGGTTGACTATCGAAAACACAGTATCGAAGATACTGTAGGGAGGTCAAGTAAAGCATGAGGACTCCCCGGAGAGCATGTATGAAGAGGTTAATGACATAGTGGACGAGGCGAAAGATATCCAGGGACCGCAGCGTTTAGCTCTCCGTTCTCTCTGTCTACCCCGCTAGGGATAGAGCGTAAAGTTATGTATTTATGTATTTTCCATATTCTATCTATATTCTATCTATTGAGTGTGGCGTTCGATGCCGCTTGTTTTACCAAAAAACAAAATTAAAATTGAGAAAATGAAAATAACTTATTATTTCACATCACGATAGTCTCAAATTTAGTTTGAAACAGACAAATGAAACCGAATAATGCAATTTGACTCAAGATTACTCTTTACACTTTTTGATTCGAAATAATTTGTTCGAATTATAACCGAATTCAAATTTAAGAACAAAAAAATGTTATAAGACTTCACTGAATACATCAATTTTGTACTATAATATATTGATTAGCTTGTAGTAAAATTTTCTCGCACACTAAATATTTTATGAGACAAGATCAATGAACATAATTTAAACGCTTTTAAAGATTACTTTAAACATTTGTACGTCTGTAGACTTAATTCCATTTTCAGTGTTAACTGACTGCTTTTAATCAGTTAAAAATGCTCTATACTTTAACTTCAAAGGTACATTTAGATTTTAGAGATATCTGTGAGCACAATAGTGCCGGGTTCAATTCTAACTTGTGGGAAAAAAATTTCAAACCGCAATATTGACAGACTGCTACATAACTTTACATTGAGTATACAAAATATACTTTACTTACATTGACATAGTCGAAATCGTAATCTTTTACTCCTTTACTAGTCCTTTACGATTCGAATAAACCTTCTTCTATGCCTATCTGTCATGCTAATTGTTAGTAATATTTTCGACATATTATTTTCTTTTGGGTTTTCTTTTATCCTTTGGAATACGAAACTGTCGATGCTAAAATATTTATTTTATCTTCATTTGCAATTTTTTTCGTAAAAACATAAATGGATTTTAGGCTCAGCGTGTTACCTAGAGATACATATATTTAATATTATTCAAATTAATATTCACCTAATATGTATACTTTCCTTAACTTTTCATAATTCATCCGTAAAATTAATTAATTCATCCAATCTCCTTACTCTTCACGCTATCAACTTTAAGAAGATTTACTTATGCCGCGTCAAAAACATGGCAGCTAAAATTAATTTGTTTGTTTTGATTTAACTACGCGGTACATATTATTTTGATTTAATTATTATATTGATAATATATTATCTAGAAAATAAATAATATTTTGTAAAATTGTTATGTTGTTTGTAAGGCTTTGTCATGAAAAATCTAGTAAAAGTTACATTTTCATGGTCATGAATCTTTGTCTCTTGTGTTTTTTTACGTGATATATATGTCTTATTAAAGTCAGTTTTTTTGTTCCTACTTTAAAGTTAAAATAGTTCTGTTCATAAATCGACAGATTGTTTTTGAAATAATAACTTAAGATTCGAACACCATTTGCTTTAATACATTTTAAAATTAAAAATAAAAAAGTATTTTATACTGCATCTACAGTGTCAGTTTGAATTCTATTAGAAGAAAATTAATTATTTGCATTAGGTGACGTTGATTTCTAGCACTCTAGCTATATATATAGCTACTCTAGCTATATATATATATATATATATATATATATATATATATATATATTATATATATATATATATATATATATATATATATATATATATATATATATATATATATATATATATATATATATATATATATATATCTATATATATTTATTATATATATATATATATATATATATATATATATATATATATATATATATATATATATATATATATATATATATATATATATATATATATATATATATATATATATATATATATATATATATATATATATATATATATATATATATATATATATATATATATATATATATATATATATATATATATATATATATATATATATATATATATATATATATATATATATATATATATATATATATATATATATATATATATATATATATATGTATATATATATATATATATATATATATATATATATATATATATATATATATATATATATATATATATATATATATATATATATATATATATATATATATATATATATATATATATATAACGTAAAAATAAAAAAATCTATTTAATACATATACTTTGGGTTCTTATAAATATAGCTATAATATATATTTATGAAAATAACTAAACTTAAACGTGACATTGCATTAGGATAAGTGCAATTAAATTTTGTATTATTTTGGTAAACATAAATTGAGAATTCAGACGTAACATATTTTTGCTTGGTAGGTTTTTTATTAGAAAATGTAAGGAAAATTTTTACTTTATTAACTATACTTACAATACTAATAATCAAACATTCACAAGTAACTTTGAAACAATTATCTTAATCCTTGCATTGAAGCAGAAAACTTTAACAAGCAAAGAGATAAGAAAGATTTATATTTTATAAAATGTTGCAATAAAACTTTTACTTGATATTACGTAATTTGGTAAAAAATATTGTCGAGTAATATTATTTTATTAAAGAGGACGTGTTGTTGAGTTATAAAGTGTTTATTTTAACAAGAGATCCCACATGAACAGTTCAGGGTGTCATAAAATATTTCCGTTATTTTAAAGATTCTGCACTTTTGAAACATTTGAATCTAAAATTAATATCAAATACGCAAGTATGTAGTTCCTTGCAGTCCACAAAAAATCAAACTACGCAACGTAATCAAAACACCATTTAAGTTTCGTATTATACATATGTCATTTACCGCATTCATCGTCTTAACACATACAAGACTTAAGAGAAATCTTACAATATAAATAAAGAAAAATATCAAATAATTAGATAGTGTTACGTTTAGGACTATAGCGTCTGAATTTCAGGATAGAAAAGATACGTAAACTTGAAGAATAATCTACTCACTATTCATTTATCAATAATTATAAATGATATAGAAACCTCGGCATGGGAGTCCGACTCACAGTCGGCTGATAATTGCTTAACCATGTACGGACACGTTGTAAGTTGAGTTCTGCAACTTAACACTGCTCTTTGTCTTGTTAAAAGAAATGAGGATTAGGAACCGAAGTCACATTCGTTGCGTTTATAATTAATTAGACACTTTATTTCAGTATTTCATATTTAGTCTTACAATGTACCAGACATCCAGTCAACAAACCTAACTAGTTATATATACTTAGTCTGGCCATAAATACTGTTACTATTCAAAAAAAGAAAATATTACGTTTGAATTTGGAATCTGTCATTTTTATATGATTGCTTGATGTGTTTTCTTATTTTCGCGCCATTATATTGTTAAATATTTTGTTATATTAAAATGGAGTGGGGTGATAAAGAGAACCGAATCGCTGTGATTGCCTTACATAAAGTAGGTATGGAGAAAAGTGCAATTTTTAAAACCCTCCACCCGCTTGGTATTAGTCAAATGTTTGTTTACCGGGCTATTGATAGGTACAATGATACCTCCTCTGTTTGTGACAGAAAAAGATCTGGCCGTCCACGTACCGTTCGTGTGAAAAAGGTGATTAAAGCAGTTAGGGAAAGAATTCGAAGAAATCCTATCCGTAAGCAAAAGATTTTATCTCGGGAGATGAAGATAGCTCCTAGAACCATGTCGCGTATATTAAAAGATGACTTAGGACTTGCAGCCTATAAGAGACGTACTGGTCACTTCTTAACTGATAATTTAAAGAATAATAGGGTGGTAAAATCCAAACAACTACTTAAGCGGTACGCAAAGGGAGGTCACAAAAAAATTTTGTTTACGGATGAGAAAATTTTTACAATTGAGCAGTATTTTAATAAACAAAATGACCGTATTTATGCTGGAAGCTCTAAAGAAGCTTCGCAATTAGTAAACAGAGTACAACGTGGGCATTATCCCACTTCAGTGATGGTTTGGTGGGGTGTTAGCTATGAAGGGGTGACTGAGCCATATTTTTGTTAAAAAGGTATTAAAACGTCGGCACAAGTTTATCAAAATACCATTCTTGAGACGGTAGTTAAGTCTTTAACTAACACCATGTTCAATAACAAAGAATGGTGCTTTCAACAAGACTCGGCACCGGGTCATAGAGCTCGATCCACCCAATCTTGGTTGAAAACTAACGTTCCGGACTTTATCAGCACTGAAAACTGGCCGTCGTCAAGTCCTGACCTAAATCCATTGGATTATGATTTATGGTCAGTTTTAGAGAGTAAGGCTTGCTCTAAACGCCATGATAATTTGGAGTCCCTAAAACGATCCATTCGGTTGGCAGTGAAGAATTTTCCTGTAGAAAGAGTTCGTGCTGCTATTGATAACTGGCCTCAACGTTTAAAAGACTGTATTGCAGCCAATGGGGACCACTTCGAATAAACATTGTATATTTTTAATAGTTATATATTGATGTATTAAACTAACTCACTATGAAAGGAATAAATGTTACGTATAAAAAAAATCGTGCTTTTCTTTATAACAATATTTATGGCAAGACTAAGTATATATATATATATATATATATATATATATATATATATATATATATATATATATATATATATATATATATATATATATATATATATATATATATATATATATATATATATATATATATATATATATATATATATATATATATATATATATATATATATATATATATATATATATATGTTTTTTTTTTTAGCTTCACGCTTTATCCCGCACAAGGCAGGGTAGGCAGAGGGAACTGACTGTGGGAACTTAGTGTTAAGACACTCCGTTGTTTAGTTCTTGCTTTCTCCGTCCCCGCTTTCCGCTGTTTTCGAGGCATTGCGTGTTGAGTGGCGGAACTCAACGCCGCGCTTTGCCTAGTTTGCCAGAGCGAAGAAAATGGAAATAGAAAAATCTCCATCTTCCATCCAATCCAATCCAATCAGCCATCTTCTCCGACTGGGGATCGCACCCAGTAACCGTCGCGTTACAGGCAGACGTTGCGCCTCTGCGCCACGACGGCTTAATATATATTAAGTAAAAAGTGTGGAGCAAATTTTTTAACACTGTAGATGCTATGAGGTAAAAATCAAATTCACATTCGTTGTTTATTTTCACCTAGAAGTACGTTCATTTAAAAAATATTTTTTTATTTATTATATTACTTACTTTATGAAAAATCATCTATTACGTGTTAAGGCATCATCCTAATAACGTTCCACGTATTACTAAAGCTAAATTTACTTAAAGGCAATATTGTGAAATATGTCAGGTTGAGATCAAATAAGCCTTATCTTTTAATATTAAAATTAATTTCTATGACAGCCTTCCATTTCGTAAATAGATACTGTCAACAAAGTTATAATATAACTTGTACTAAGCTAATACGTTTAATGGATCGTATTGACTCAGTACGGAACAAAAGGATATAACTCAAATTCAATATGTATAGAATACTTTTGTACTTTATTGAGAACTAATTATGAATTTTTAGATCTCTGCCAATATCCATTACTTTTAATATTTGTATACATAATACATGTATGAAAATTATATTAATTTAATAGATCAATCAAAGATCTTTTGAGATCGTTGACAAAATTTACTTCTTTATTATTATATAATAATATAATTACTTAGTTACCTCTTCATTATGACTATTCAACTAAAACCAAAATATTAAACCATTGAATGTCATTAACCAATTAAAAAAATAAAAAACTTAAAGTTTTCTTCAAAATGAATTACAATAAATCCTTTGTCTCCTTGTTCTGATATGTCTTAATCATTTACACACTGGGTCATATAAAATTAGATTTAATTTGAAATCTTAATCTATTGATTGAAGGGAAAGAGGCGCGCTGGACGCCGGAAAAAGTCGTGGCTCAAAAACATCGGGGAGTGGACAGGCATCACCTCTGTCGAACAACTGTTCCGATTGGCCATGGACAGGGAGAGGTTCAGGGAACTAACGGCCAACCTTCAGTAATGAAAAGGCACTGCAAGAAGAAGAATCTATTGACGATGTTTTTATTTGTAATTTTCTTCTATATTGTTTAACATGGTTACTCTTTTTAATTTATCTTATTTTTTTATTTCACACTTCACTCTGCATATCTTAAAGAGCAAAGAAGCCTCAGTGTCTAGCATTTCTGTTATCCGCTTTCAATTTGAATTCGACACATTATGCATGGACTAGTAGAACTCAACATCGCAAATTGACTTATCCTAGACTTAGAACATTTAATAGCAAGTTGAAAAAGAACAAATTTAGAGGCAAGGCGTTAATTATTTATTTTTTGTCTTGATTCAGTACAAAGTGTATTTAGCCACAGAATTATATCTATAACTATTGCTTTAATAGTCAAGTACTATACAAATCCGCCAAATATTATGTACAGTCTCGTAAATAAGAGGTGTAAGAAAAATTAAATATGTCAATTTGAAACTAAATCTTATATTTGTGTTTTACTTGAAACAATCTTTACTACAATAAGCAACAGCAGGGATATAGGTCATTCAGAAAAGTTGACGAACTTTACATGTCGCAGTCATAGACACTAGACTGTGACATGTTGATAAACAGTAGAACATAATTTAGTATACTTTATGTTTATTTAAATTATGTTTATTTCTCGACAATTTTTAAACTGGTGCCTTTGTTTAGCATTAATACGATGACATTGACTGATTGATGACAAGTTGAGTCACGTTTGATTGTTGACATTCAAAAGTTGAAGGATGTTTAACAATTTGTTTTAGAGCTCATACAGAGAACTTCAAGTATACGGAAGACTTTTCTTCTTTCACGTTTTACGTTTAGTGACGTAACTCAACGCCCCGCGTTGTCATACCAGGACAAGGAAATAAGAGATACTTTTTGTAATTTATATTTGAATGAATCCTACACAATTTGTTTAATATTTATACACAATTGATTTGTTATTTATGAAAAATCAAGTAATTAGCATAACAATGAACAAAAAAATAATTACAGTTTTTTATAAATATCTCTTCATAAATGTCGTTGTGATGCACACCGGTCATATCAAATCATCTTTTTGTTTTAGTTCAACATCGTGCAGCGATAGTTTCTTATTAAAAATCTTTTCCAAAGACAAAAATGAGTAGCTTCTAGGCTATATATTATTAAGATAGTGGGAATAAAATTCTTTAAAATGAACACATTTCTACTGAATTTACTTTATTGCATAAAAATAAAATAAAATATGATTAACATGTGGTAATGGGTTAAAGTTATAGAAATAGCTTAGCGGCAATATCATGTTTTTCTTCTTCAATATTATATTGTTAATCCACCACTAATATTAAATAACTCAAGCTTTTATCTATGAATATAACACACAATTTTATTTCAATACAAGTTGTGAAGAGCCATGAGAATGCGACGTATTCTCTATTAGGTCCTAATATATATTACGGGACTTTATTTGTTTGGCCTCTGGCAATTTGTGACCACAAATATCGAGATGCCTTGTTTAACTTTATACATTTCTTTTACTTTTCGTAATAAGCCATAACATTATTCTTGTAAATATATTACATGGAGAAAATCTTGAAGGTACTTTTCAATGTTACTATTACCACTTTAGATTACTCGTCTATTTTAAAACTTTTTTTTATTTTCTCATTTTCGTTCTGGAAAATTGGAAATTGTTAGTCAAAATAAGTCAAATGAGTTTATGGTTAAGACGATACCTGTCAAAGTAAATTTTTGTCTAGTAAGTAATTTTCATAAGGCAAACTTTTATTACCATTAATTTAATTGTTCCCTTTCCTTTAGTCCATTCCCTGATGCTTGGTGTCATACATCAGTAATCCCCTTACCAAAGATATTCCATCCCACATCCTTTTCAAATTGTCATCAATTGCCCAATATTCATACTCCCTTTCCTTTTTAAAGTCTTCTGTCCGGTAGTATAGTATTCAGTCCGGGGCAAAGCACAGTAACTACAACCAATAAGGTCTGCGATTATATAAGATATTGGATAGATAATCAGCAAGTTACTATTTTTGTGCTGTTACATTTTTCATATGCATTCAATACAGTAAACTTTGATATCATTTTGGCCATTCTAAGATCTATAAATTTTTCCCAAAAGCAACTGAATGATTTTCTTTTTGTCTCCGTGGGCGTACTCAGTGTATTAAGTTTGATGGGAAGCACACTTCTCATTTTCATATCTCAGTACTGTCTCCGTACTGTTTTCCATTTTTAGTAACACTCTTCATATCACGTCTATGCTGACGATTTACAGATTTATCAGACTGCTTCTATAAGTGATTTACCCAGAATTAAAAGTATCAATTCTAACTTACAAATTATTAATTATTGGAGTATCGTTTGAACTGCCTGTAAATCCTACTAAGTCTAAAGTGTGTATGTTTGGAACCTCTAAACAGTTATTTAAAACTCCTTCATCTCTCCCTCCAATCCTGTTAGGCAGGTTTTGAAGTGGACTATATTTTTAAATTATTAGAGGTGTGGTCTGCGGAAAAGGTGTCTGCGGGATAGAATGCACGCCCACTCTGCGAGTTCTGCTCCCCACCTTTGGACGTCCTCAGCAGTATCAGCAATCCAAAGTAGCCACTAGTCACCGTACAGCTCGATGGGCGCGTACTTAACAATAGGCGTGCGTAAAAAAGGAATGCAGATAGGTAAAATAATATATAGCGGGTAGAAAAAAAAAATAATGCGATTTAACTATTGGCGGAAACAAATCCTATTTGATAATGTTTGTTTAAAGCATACTCTACCACAGTGTAGTGAATTTGGGAGTCAGATTGGGCAGAACATTCTCCTGATCGCCTCGAATTTCGGAACTGCAGTTCAGTTCTTAAGATCTTTTGTGTTATAGAAAATCTAAGAACATGGCAAAATCTTTTGGCGTTAAAAATTAAAATATCTATTGCTCACACTCTTCTTCTTCCTATTCTCAATTATGCTGATTCATGCTGCTTAGACTTACCTCAAAAACTACTACATAATGTTGAACTGATGCAAAAACTAAGCACCGACAATCTCCTATAAATCCTTCTTTCCCGCAATGAATGCTATGGAGACTTTTTTTCATCAAAACTGTGAAAGTTTGTAATGCGTTACCAGAGGATATTAGAAAATCTCAGATGATAGCAATTTTTAAACGTCGGCTTAAAAATATTATATTACACAGTAGTCTCCTGTATGTTTACATTTATATGTATGTTTATATGTATGTATGTAAGTTTATATGTATTTGTGTATGGTAGTATATATTTATTATATATACGTATAAGTATATTTAATCTATTTGAAGATATACTATTTGCACTCTTTCGTCTCCTTAGAATGTTACTTGTTTGTATCTAAATGGTTGCCTGTAAGAGATCACTCGCAGTGATAAGGCCGCCATTGTACATATCGAAGAAGTTCCTCCAGGGTTATTTTTAAAAAGCGTGACGTCAGCATTGCTGACGTCACTTTCATCAACATAATCTTGATGGCTCGAATGAGAATGAACCCCCGAGCAACTGTCGCACTGCCTTTTATAGTAAAAATCATAATAACAACACCTGTTGAATACAGGTGTTTAATCAATTAAATTATTTTTATTTTTATGTGTCGTTTTAACAATGATCAATTAATTGTTGATTTTTAAACAATAAACAACAACTGATTTACAAATTAATTCGAAATAACTTGATTAAATAATTAATTTAAAGCGTTTGCGCCGACATACATATTATACCAATACCGATTTGTAACTTTTCTTTTAGTTTCTATGTTTTTATGTGCAATAAAGATTTGTTGTTATTATTATTATTACCATATACGATGTATTGTAAATTACCCTCTCCTAAACTTGCTTCAAAATTCAAATATGCGATAGAGGTGGGTCATCACAGCTGAGAAAATTTTGCGTTCTCAATCAAAAGTAACTAAGTAAGTAATATTATTATATGTATTAAGGACATTTAACGAGTTCTGTGATTATTTTATATAATATAAATTTATATTTACTTTTCGTTTCTGATGTCACTATTTGAAACGGTAATATTATCTAGGCAACATCGTATCGCCGAGATGCAACGTCTGACTTTACAACGAAGGTTGTACATCAAAGTCTCGTTTTGGAGACCTGTTTTAATTAATGGTTCAGGCATGAGGACAAGAGGACAGAATGCGGTGCTAACACGAAATAGTGCGAATAGCAGTCGGAAGTCAAAACAAAAGATTTTCCTTCACTTTCCTATGTTCCAGGAGTAGATGAAGTCAGATTGATGAGTGAAAAATATAATAAACTATATATAAAATATAATAAAATGGAAATAGAAAAATCTATCTTACCCGAGTGGGAATCGAACCCACAAACGACGTGACCGTGTTACAGGCAGGTCCGGTCAGCAGCCAGGACGGTCCTCAAAAATATATATTAAATAATTAATGATTCTAATAAAAACATAATTTTATAATCACAAAGGGTTTCGTTATTTCAAAACTAATATCAAAATATACATAATATGCGTTACATATAAAAGAATAAATAAACAAATTTAAAACTTACCTATTCAGTTGAAAAACCGAGTAGACATCTTATCATCTCACGTAAATCGCTTTCATAACTTGTAGAGTTGTTGGGAAAATTGAACTTTACGAGCTTTTTTATAGAAAAAGTTAAATGGATTGAGGGAAAAACATATTCATATCTATTTTACGACGTAATATATTCCGCTCGTTAACTAAGTCTCTATCTTTGTCTTTGTACAGGTATTGTAAGTACTCATGCAACACTTCACGACGTACTTAATTCTACTTTTTTCTTTTTATTTTTTTTTTTCAGTTTATTTCGGCTACATTATTAAGAGCATATAAACAGAATCTAGCATCAATATATTACTTTGAAGTTCTAAATATTTCGTGTTAATTGGCGTATCTTAACGCTACGCTTTGTACTAGACAAAGCGTAGCGTTGAGTTTCGCCAGTAGAGTGGAGAAATAGAAACTACGCTATAATTTTACAGTGGGGTTACGTTATAATTTTAAATTTAACACCATTGTGTTGTTACGCTGTCTCACAGCGATGGCTTTATAATATTTAATACTACAGCATCTTCGACATTCGATGATTCGAAAGTATTAAAAATAGGTATTAAATAATTATTCAGCAACCATTATTTATAGGCGAAATCTCATCAACTTTCAGATTTCAAAGAAATTGATATATTTATAATATCACAAAGAGGAATTAATTTAAAAATAATTAACTACTTCATTAATAGTATGTGAAGCGGGTCTTAATTAACATAATAAATACACCTTAAAATTACTGTTTTTAAGGACGTGCTATGGTATAAAGAATTATTTTTAAGCTTTATTTAATATTGATCTAAATGAATCTAAATGTTATAATTATTTGATAAAAAGACTAAAACAGCAAAGTAAATTAAAAACACTTAATTATAAATAAAGATTTGAAAGTGAAATTTAATATGAAATCTTTCAGTTCTTACATTCTAAATAAAGGATATGACCGTCTATGACCCATCTCTATATTTCAACATAGAATTTAAGGACTGCTTGTGTGTTCACTTCTACTTATTGACATTATAACACGTAGGTATTTTATTTGAAACTACATAAACTTGTTCTGAATTAAAGAGAAGAAACAACTTAGCTTCCATGGATTCACCGTGCGGGTGCCGGGCCCATCGTGTTGTAGGAAGAGGAGCTCCGAGCAGCGCCTGGGACTTGCGACCCAAGTGTAGGTTTAAAGGGGCCCCTTTAAAATGCATTAACGCTCACCTTCACTGTCCGAGCTCCTCCCACTACCTAACCAAATTTTGAAAGATTCTACCAAAGCCGCCTTCGAAGTGCGTTCTAGAAATGAATTTGTGATAGTTCTAGACAGACCGAGATCTTTTAATAAACTATAGAGAGATTTCGCTGTTATACCTCTCGCTCCTACTTCAACCGCATATAAGCTCGTTCTAAACCTATTCCTGGTCAGTTCGTTAGTAAGGTCGAAATACTTATTGAGTTTAAGGTGGTGACTTTTCGGGATATTTGTTTCCCACGGAACTGTAAGTTCTACCAGTACTACGCGTTTTAGGCTTCGAGAGTAAAGAAAAATGTCCGGTCTAGATGACGAAACACAAATATCCTCAGGGATTCTATACTGTTTCTCATACGTGTCCATCACAAGTGTCCAATCAGGAGCTGGATCTAATATGGAGAAAGGCTTTTGTATAGGTTTTTTATAAGAACCTTCTTTCACAAACTCTATTGAGCGTTTGCTGGTTGTTATGTTTCTCTGCGCTCTTGCAACTGAAAGACTAACGGCTTCACGTATGATTTCTAGTACTTTGTCATGGCGCCGCGAGTATTGACCACTATCCAAGAGTACCCTACACCCCACCAGCATATGTTTAGCTGTCCCCACTGCCTCTTTACAGATGTAGCAAGATTTATCGGTAGCTTTACCCCATCTTACTAAATTACTTTGATCTGGAAGAGTCATTTGGAACGCATTTAGGTAGAATTTTAGTAGTGCTGGAGACCAGTCGTGAATTAGGGTGCTCCATTTTAAAGCTAAAGGGATACAGAATTCTCCTATAGTTAGCCACTCATTTTGCATTTCTAAGCCCATTGCGTGCACCTTATACTTATCGTTCTCGTCTTGCCGAATAAAAGATTTTATTATGTCTGTGTCTTGGACTTTCCTCTTTGATCCTAACCCTACTTTACTAAATTGTGCTCCTATCATAAATTGCTTATGGAATTTAAGTCTTGACTCGAGCTCTGGGACACTTTTGTCTTTTGGGAGTGAGGTAACAATCTCATCCTGAGATTTTCCCAGAATATGTGTTTTGGCGACTCTTAGATGTTTATAGAGCTCTGATGGTTTCTTTAATCTCAACCCAA
>JAZFAU010000823.1:0-42418 GCA_037178615.1 Dione vanillae
AGTATCCAGGCTTTTTGTGAAGGTTATATTACTGCGGACTAAGTGGCCGCGTGCACTGCTTGTCGGGGTTCGTTGTGGTTGAAGTATATTTTATTGAAGACCGACCAAAGGGGTTGGCTCGAACAGGTCCCTATATCATGTGGCCTATGGCAGGATCCAGTGTTAGGTATCAATAGTCATTTCGCCAGGATATAGAACTCTTTTTTTGTTTTGTCTCTGGAAAGAAGCGAACACAACCTAGCTATAGGGCTACCTTTAAGAGATGCTGTCGGAGCTTGGATAATAGAAACAGTAAGAAGCAAAATTATGTCGTGATAGAGTTTTCACAAAGATCTTTTCTTAGGAGTTCAAAGGACCAACCTCAATGGATTTAGCATTATTTAGATGGTTTAAAACTACGACATTTAAAATATTTTTCACCGATAAGGAACTATATGATAAGGTTCTTGTGAAAACCATGTGGATATTGTGAAATGGTTGGCGAGCTTGGAAGAGAAGAGTACAACTATTGTTGAGCTAGTGAGTTTTCTGATTTGACAATACAAAAATGGGGAAAGCACTCATGGCTGTGTGGTGCAATTCTACAAAGCAGTAACATCCCACGGAATACTTTTCACAGTCTAAAAGAGATAACTCTCGCAGTCGCTAGCAGGAACAAACCTAATTTGTAGTACAATTAATGTAACTGCAAACCGTTTTCATAAGTATGAGTCTAGGAATGACGAACGGCATGGCTTATCACTTATACGAAAGAGGATCCTACTTTACCTAAATGAACCCTATGAAATATTCAAGCATAGTAAGACTAAGAATCTTACAAATCCTCTTCAGTGTAAAAATTGAAAATCATGTCTTGTGCTTTTTAAGTGAACTAAGTGTTCATACAAGGCAATCTCATAAAATATGGCTAAACAAACGTTAAATGCTATAAGCGTGCTGATAATTTTGCCCAACGATAATAATTCACGCCAAGTGTAAGAACGTCGTCCTACGAGACGTATTTATTAATATAACAGGTCTCTGCGACACTGTTATTGGCTGTGTGCAAAGTAAATGTTTACCAACTTTGTTTTTGGGTATAGAGGAGGGACATACACGCCACAAAGATTAATAAAAGTTCCGGCTCGCTTCCCTTTCAAACTTTTGGATAACAAAACACCACACATACCCAATTCTTCAACCCTTTAGAATTCCAAGCTGTCCATTCGATAAAGTTAATATTTTTATTTACCGCGATCATATACCCACCCGCCATTTTTTTTGTTGTAAAAGCTACCAGGATGCGGGCGATCGTTCTTCTATATACATTATAACGATCGTCAATAGTTTCCACATCGAAGACGACTGGTTCACACATGGTTCACCATACAATATAATGTCATAATTACACACTATATTACTGACCTTCTACACAACTTCTACGTTTTTTGGCCCGTACGCTCTAACATTTTGATAGATACAGGGTTAAAGACGACTGACTTTTAATGCTGTATTACAACCCATTTTATTTATATTTATAAATTACTTTAGACCTGTCTCGAACTAACTTATCTTAACAATATAATTACCGATCGTCAGATGTTCTCAAGACGAATGTTATCCCATACACGGACCCAGACGAATTTAGATTAATCTTTTGCCTTAATCCGTGCCCGGCTGCTGGTAGAGCTTTGATTTGCTCCGCTTGAGAGTTAATCCTACAACATAAATAGACTTCTCTTCTCATCGGCAATAACCAAGCTGACTAGTGCTTAGCCTTCCTTAGGATTACTTTATTCAGGCTAATACACAACTCAAAACGATCTCTAAGTCGTGACTACGACACGTACTAAATGGATCGTAAATGAGAAGAAGAAAAGAGAGGCAGGCGTGGGGGGTTTTTGTTTGAGTTTACAATTGCGTACGAGTTGCTATCGGTTGATCAATAATGGATGGCTTCTCTCTACCATGGCATTTTACTATTTTTCCTAAATGGTGTACTAAGTTTACCATTTTTTTTCCGTTTTCTATTCAGGGCGCCCCCACGGGGGCATTTATCTCAAGTTACTGAACGAGGATTGTTGTGTCTATGTGACGCACACGAACCAATATTCATTAGTACGTTCGAATAGGTCCATGGTCCTTCTGAATTAGTAGTGATATGTTACGCGAAGGTCACATTCTTTTTTGAGTTTATCGTTATTCTGCACTTAAATACGTAAGGGACTGTTCGAAGACTCCAATTTGCGTTTTAATTTCTACGAGCTGGTAGTTTAAAGCATCACGTAATTCTTCTCGTATGATCTCCCTGATGCTTTCTGGTGATACACCATGTACAACGTGTCGTCGTATTTCGTGATGATTTCGAACGTTGCGTAATATTTTCACACTCTAAAGCTGACTTTGGTATGGATGTAACAGAGCGCACCAGGTGTATTTGGAGTATCGCCACTTTTAGGTTCATTACATCGACAAGAAGGACAGACCCAGTTTGCTTAACTGTATTCGAAAGGCTGGTAAATTGTTTTAGTGTATAGTTCAAGCTGCATAGTGAATTTATCCATACATCGAAAGCATTTCATAAAATCAGAACCATCCAAAGCTTTCTTGCAGCCAGCGCAATCGTTTGATGCCATAGTTTAGCTTTTAATATTTAGTAGTTGCGAATAAGGTAAAACCAAATAAATACGTTGCGTTGAGTGTGAGTTATAAAAGCGCTGCAGCGATGTTATTGTTTCTTACGGTAAAGTATGTTATAATTCCAAGCGCTTGCGTCGCTGCTAAAGATAAAGATTCGCTGCTTCAATATGTCGCGGTAAGAAGGTCTTAAGCGCCGTGCAAAGAGCGTCGCTTACGCGTATCGAACAAACGTTTTATCACGTCACATAGATTTGAATAAAAACTGACTTTATATACTGTTTTTAACGATTACACTGTTATTGTCACTATTATATGTAAAAATAACTTATACACTGTAATACTAATGTATATCCATAAAGTTTTAATCACTTTGTTTCTTAAAAAGAACAAAATATACCAGGTACTAAAAATAAGTTTAACGGAACAAACAAATTTGTTGTTGTCACTTGTACTCGCACACATATGATATAATTTAACAGTAGGCAATAATATAAGGGAATTGGGTGAGATATTCAGGCAAGGGGAGGGGGGAGTAATACAAGTATCTAGCTATGTGGGTCTATCTTCTCTATTATAGGAATTATCACGATATCTTATAATATTTTCAACCTGTCTATTATTTTAATATAGGGGAGGGAGGAGCCGCAAAGTAAGTATGTTTAGGTACAGTACTTTTAAATTTCGTCAGGTTAGAATCTACAAGGGAGGTGTTGCCAACGTTGTCATGGTGACGACATTCGTCTTCCAAAAAAGTAGTAAGATTTTAAAGGTAGGTAATTCATCAGCGTCACCGCCATAACAACGCTCAAAACGGGATTTCAAATCAGAGGGAAGCTTAGTCAAACATATATGTACTAACATATAAGACCATGAGGAGACGGGTAACTCTAAACGCTCTAAACAGCGATAGGCAGTTAACAAGGGGTTCAAAAGGCCGCGCGCAAACCTGTAAATTTATTCGAAATCTCCGGCAGGGTAAGTATCTGGTTTATGTAGGTATCAGCAAGAACCCGTGTATTGTGATACCGCTGTTTCAACAACTCACGAGCAACTTCATAGTTGCCTTCTCCCAATTTTTAAATGTAGCAACAACCGCTTAGGTTCATCTGCTAAGATCCAACTAAGTACTGCAATTTCATTGTGGAGGTCAAATGGTGTTGGGAATCTACTACACTGTCAAACTGGTCAATAAAACTTATCCAGGAATCAGGACGTCCATCAACTTAGGAATAGGTAAATCAGGTAATCTATTATAAGGAGTTCGCTCAGTAATATTTCTACTACTCATTCTTTACGGGTGTACTGGCCATAACAGGATCAACTACGGGAGCAGGTGGCACAACTCTAACTGACGCACCCGGAGGTCGTCTATTTTCTTATTTACTAAACGCACTTCTTTTTTACATAACCTAATTTCTTGGTAATCGATAGCCGGGTCCTAACCCACCCAGGAGCACTGAGGACGCGTTTACAAATAAATTACAATGAGAATCTAAATCCTTGAACCTAACTAATAATCTAGGTATTTCAGAAGTGCCAAGAAGTTCCGAGGTATCGGCAATCCAATCGGAAACAAAGCGTACCACACCTATATTTTTTCTATATTCTGCGCTTTCCGTTTTACTGTTTCATCATGAGTAGCCATTTAAAATTATCAAGTAAACTAATAACTGAACTAAAATATTAAAAATTAATAAACGCGTAATAAACAATGAACCCACTACCAACGGGCGAGATCAGAAATCAAGTAACAAATAACTCAACTAAAATATTAAAAAAAATAATAAACTCGTAATAAACAATGAACCACTACCAACGGGCGAAATCAGAAATCAAGTAAACAAATAACTCAACTAAATATTAAAAAAAAAATAATAAACTCGTAATAAACAATGAATCCACAACAACTGGCGAGATAAGAAACCAGTTACGGTCAAGTTCAGGGACGCGTCGCATCTACATATATCGCAATACAACAAAATAATATGATATACAATATGACTACAATTAAGGCTTAAGCTTCATTTAAATAAAAATAAAAAAAAGGGTAACAATAAAAGTGTAGGGATAATATTTTAAAGTAAGTTAGTTTTTTAAGGAAATTATATCAAAATATTTTAACTAACTTCAATTATAATTTAAAACGGGATAGGTAATAACGTATAGGCGTAATATTATAAATATATGTAACCATATTATGGTACTTATTATATTTTATATTTAATATATAAAATTATATTCAATATTTATTTATATATTTTACACATTATACATTCACCCTACACAATTATATATTCAATATTATATGTATAAAAATTTCATATAATATTATTTTTTAAACAACTCGATGCGAACACGTTTTAAAAGGTTAGGAAATCAAATTATATTGTAATTATGCGTTAGGTACCAAATTAAGAGCCAAAATACCAAAACGGGAGAATAACACTGTAATCAAAGGGACTCAGGGGCATGAAACTACGCTATGATCAAGGGGGACCCAGAGGGATGAAAACACGCTATAATTAAGGGGGCCCAGAGGGATGAAAACTACGCTATAATTAAGGGGGCCCAGAGGGATGAAAACCACGCTCTGCTACCAGAAAATGTATATAGTATATAATGAATATAATGAACTGCGTTCTGCTACCAAAAAATGTATATAGTATATAGTGAAACCACGCTCTGCTACCAGAAAATGTATATAGTATATAGTGAACCACGCCCTGCTACCAGAAAATGTATATTGAATAGTGGAGGGTAGGGTGTGCCGCATTTGTGGAAGCGTGCTGAGGGGGAAGTTATTTATTAATTATTTACCTTATAGTCGGTCTTAGGATAATAGAAATTGTACAGTACCTTATCTTCATGATTCATAACACAAACACTGATTGTTCCCGGCCGCCATGGAATGTTTCACTTGAGTCTTCTTCACTAGGGGTTACTTGCACTATTATCTTTTGTAGGTTTGTCTTTGTCAGGTTCAATATCAAGAGGGAATACACAAAAGGGAAATCAAATAAGGCTGAGGGAAAATCACACCGCTAATTAATATATCGACTCAGGAAGGACGTGCGCTCGCGTCGACCGTCTCACGTGCCCCTTTTACTACTTCTCGACAACTACTACTGGGCGACTACTGTCGACCGCTCGCGCGGGGTGTTCGCACAAGACTCTAACTAGTCGGGGTTGCCATATATGAACAAACATATATATATATATATAATATATATATATATATATATATATATATATATATATATATATATAATATATATATTATATATATATATATATATAGATATATATATATATATATATATATTATATATATATATATATATATATATATATATATATATATATATATATATATATATATATATATATATATATATATATATTATATATATATATATATTATATATATATATATATATATATATATATTTTTTTTTTTTTTTTTTTTTTTAGCTTCACGCTTTTATCCCGCACATGGCAGGGTAGGCAGAGGGAACTGCAGGAACCATACGAACCTAGTGTTAAGACACTCCGTTACTTAGTCCCTACTTACTTCGTCCCCACTTTTCCGCCGTTTCGAGGCATTGCGTGTTGAGTGGCGGAACTCCAACGCCGCGCTTTGCCTTAGATACCAGAGCGAAGAAAATGAATAGAAAATCCATCTTCTCCGACTGGGGATCGAACCCAGTATATATATTATATATATATATATATATATATATAGATATATATATATATATATATATATATATATATATATATATATATATATATATATATATACATATATATATATATATATATATATATATATATATATACATATATATATATATATATATATATATATATATATATACATATATATATATATATATATATATACATATATATATATATATATATAGTATATATATATATATATATATATATATATATATATATATATATATATATATATATATATATATATATATATATATATCTATATATTATATATATATATATATATATATATATATATATATATATATATATATATATATATATATTATATATATATATATATATATATATATATATATATATATATATATATATATATATATATATATATATATATATATATAATTGTAATTTTTAGAAACGTCTCAACATGGTTGACAAAAGCTTGATAAGCGACGATAGCGATACATTTCTTTCTATCTCTTCCTCTGATGCGAGCAGCGACGATAGTTTCCATAGCATTACATCACTCAATGATACGCTTAAGTTTCACTTCTCTAATTTGCGCAAAAATTTTAACATTGTGCATATTAATGCCCAGAGTATTCCTGCTCATTATCCCGATATTCTGGCCTCATTTGATAATAAAAATCTTCACGCTATACATGTTTCAGAATCGTGGCTAAAACAATGCCTTCCTTCAACTTCATATTCCCTGCCTGGCTTTCAATTAATTCGAAATGATCGCGTAAATAGGGCAGGTAGAGGTGTCGCCATCTACTTGCGTCCCTATATTCCTTATAATATTGTAGTATGTCAGCACCTCAGCCTACTCCTTGCGCGGAAACTTCTGTGTGTTTTCTATAATCCTTCTCATTCTATCGATTACACTAGTCCTACAAGGAAAAGTATCCGAAATAATTTTAAACTAATTTCTGCTTCTCTGTCCATGCAAAATTCGGATTGATAACTAAAATTCATTTATTAGTTTGAGTACTACCCACATTTAACTTCATAATGTTTTGACATTTACATAGTTAGTTTGTATAAAATATTCGAAATATTGTGATTTAGTATTATTTTCTCTTAAATTAAGCGATATAGAAGTGTTAAAAGTAAAAAGTATAATACTATTTTTTAGCAAAATGTCTCGAAAATGTGTTAATAATCCCGACAATTTTGTTATATCTGCGGTGAGGTGATATTTAATAAACAAAGGTGTACAACACCTTTGTTTCGCCTATTATAAAAAAAGCCTTTTTTTACTACTTTAACGAGAACATCAAACACCAGGATAAAAGCTGGGTTCCACATTTCTGCTGTAATCCATGTGCTACAGGTTTGAGAAATTGGCTGAATGGCAAAAAAACATCATTTCGTTTTGCAGTGCCAATGCAGTGGCGAGAATCGACAAATCACGTAAGTGATTGTTATTTCTGCCCTGACGACTCATGTATTTGGAAAAGGCAAGGGTGTTTCTAAAAAAGAGAAGAGTGCCATAATATATCCAAATATACCATCAGCTACTCGTCCTCTACCACACAGCGATCTTCATCCGATCCCGAAGCTTTTCACTACCTTCGCCAGAAATTTCGTATATTCGTTGGTCCCCAAATAAGATATATATTAAAAGCCGAACACTTCGACACTATTTTGGAAGGCAAAGAAAAAAAAAGCCTGGAACAATTTTCGCCTCGTGACAAAAAACTTTTTGGGAAATAAGAAGAGCGACAACTACGCTGAACTTATTGAAAATATGTTGTCATCTTACCAAGAACTGGGTTGTAACATGTCCCTGACAATCCACTTTTACATTCTCATTTGGACTTCTTTCCGGATAACTGTGGGGCCTTTAGCGATGAACATGGGGAGCGCTTCCACCAGGACATCGCTAACATGGAAAAACGATACCAGGGCAAGTGGAACGTTTCAATGTTAGCGGATTACTGCTGGACTATTCATCGAGATACTCCAGAAGCAGAGTACAAAATCAATTCGCAAAATCAAGCGCAATTCTACTAATGAATAAAATAACGGTATAATTTCTGTTATTTTTTAAAAAACTTTAAAATTTTTTTTTAAGAAATGGAAACTAATTAAAAAAATATAATTGTAATTTCGTATGCAGTATGTCAACATAAATAAAAAAGCTACTTACACTAGAAAATACTTTTTCGAAATCAAAATTTGTATACTAGTGTTACTTTACACAACTTGAACAACTTCTTGAACAATTTAAACCACAATATGATCATACCATACTTATGGGTGATTTTAAACACTTGTTTAATAAAGAACGATTATAAATCTTTAAGACTTAATTCACTTATTACTGCTTCTAATCTACATATTCTTCCTCTCTTAGCCACCCACTCTTCTCCAAATACCACTCCCTCTCTTCTTGATCAAATTATTGTTTCCTCCACTGATCATTTTGAAAAATATGGTCAGTGCAATGCTTTAGCATTTTCATATCATGACTTACTTTACTTATCTTATAAAATTAGACCACCCAAAGCTAAGTCAAGGATTCTTCTGCTGCGTAATTTTAGTGGAATTGACCTTGATCTCTTGCACGAAGATGCGGAAAATATTGATTGGTCTCTAGTTCTGACTGCTGATACTATTGATGAACGTGTCGCAATTTTTAATTCACTTCTTACTCAACTTTATGACATTCATGCCCCGATTCGACCAGTACGTATGAAACATGTACCAGCCCCCTGGCTTACCGATGATATAAATCTCTTCAAGTTAAAAAGTGCATTGCAAGATCTAAATATAGGGCTAATCCCAGTGACCGAACTGTGAGAAATATAAAAAGATTAGGAAGCGCTGCAATACAGTGTGTCGAGATAAACAACGACGCCATATTCATAAGCGCTTAACCGAAGAAGAAGAACATTCTAAGGTATGGAAATTTCTACAAACACTTGGAGTTAGGAAAGTACATACGGATATCAATATTAATAAATTAAATCTAAATCAGCTTAACCAGCACTTCTCGTCTTCTGATACCATTGATGGTACAATAAAATTGAATACACTTAATCAAATTTCAGCTTCATCTACTCCAAGTTTGCCTGCTTTCACTTTTAGCCAGTTCACCGTATGTGATGTTAAGAAGAATATTTTAAACATCAGTTCTGATGCCGTTGGTTAAGACTGCATTAGCCGTAAAATGATTGTACCGCTAATTGACATCCTAGCTCCTATTATCACATCCAGTTTTAATTTTTCAATTCAATCTTCTACATTCCCATCAGCATGGAAAGATGCTCAAATAATTCCTTTACCTACAAAGACTAATCCTTCTAGCTTTTCCGATTTTCGCCCAATTTCCATTCTCCCATTCCTATCAAAGGCATTTGAACGTCTTATTTACCAACAAATGACTCCGTTTCTTTCAAAACAAAATCTCCTCAATCCCTTTCAGTCTGGTTTCCGACATGGTCATAGTACGGCTACTGCTTTAGTCAATATTACTGACGACATCAGATTAGGTATGGACAAATATCTTATCACAGTATTAATACTACTAGATTTTAGTAATGCATTTTGTAAATAGTATATAATGAATATAATGAACTACTCTCTGCTACCAGAAAATGTATATAGAAGTATATAGTGAATATAATGAACTGCGTTCTGCTACCAAAAAATGTATATTGTAGGGGGTAGGGTTATGCCGCAATTGTGGAAGCGTGCTGAGGGGGAGGTTATTTATTAGTTATTTACCTTATAGTCGGTCTTAGGATAATAGAAATTGTACAGTACCTTATCTTCATAATTCACAACACAAACACTGATTGTTCACGGCCGCCATGGAATGTTTCACATTAGTCTTCTTCACTTAGGGTTACTTGCACTATTATCTTTTGTAGGTTTGTCTTTGTCAGGTTCAATATCAACACATAATACACAAAAAGGAAATCAAATAAGGCTGATTGAAAATCACACTGCTAATTAATATTAAATTCAAGAAGGACGTGCGCTCGCGTCGGCCGTCTCACGTGCCCCCTTTACTACTTCTCGACAACTACTGCTAACTACTCGCGCGGGGTGTTCGCACAAGACTCAAAACTAGTCGGGGTTGCCATATATGAACAAACATAGCCCCCGCCCTAAACATCTGATGTTTACGAGAAAATGGAGTAGCTAACTAATAGGTAGACGAACTAATTTGGTTAAGGCTCTCTTTAGGATACCTGTCGATGTCTTAACATCGACCACACGCACAACGCTATCTTTACCAGGATAAATTTGGGAAATGCGACCACGTCGCCACTGTAAAGGGGGGTAAATTATCATCTTTGATGAGGACTAGCTCACCTACTGTTGGAGGATTCACTGGATCAGTCCACTTCTGCCTAGTCTGCAGAGTGTATAGGTACTCTAACTGCCACCGCGACCAAAAATGTTGAGTTATCTGTTGCACTACTTGAAAACGGGTTAAACGATTAATTTTTACATTGTTATAGGGATACTCCGGCAAAGCACTAAGAGGTTGGCCAATCAAAAAATGACCAGGCGTCAAAACTTCTAGATCGTTAGGGTCATTAGATAAGGACATAACGGCCGGGAATTTAATACCGCTTCAATTTTAGCAAAAATCGTAAGTTGTAGTATTTAGGGAATAGGTGAGTAAGGGATAATAAAGTCATTCACGCATAAAAGAAATATATTTATCACGTAGTTTAGGGTCCGCGTTTAAACGCTTCTCGAGGCCAAGGAAACGACGGATAGCTGTAGGTTTAGATTCTCCAAGAGTAGGTCGATCGTTCAGGAAGGGGAGCCTCACAATGAACCGACCGTCAGTGTGACGGGAGGTTGTACTTTTAAAAAATATCTCACACACGTTATCTAAGGGGTTAGCAATCATAGGTTGAGGGGTCTCTTCGACCTTCCAGAATCTCTCGATGAGACGGGATAAGGATATTCCAGTCATGGGGGGCTCTAATTCACCATAATCGTCAGCGACTGGACCGCAAACAATATAACCAAAAATTGTAGATAAAGCAGTAAGGCCGTTAAAGTTAAATATTTTATCTTGTAATAAAAGCGCGCCGAACACGTCAGCACCCAATAGTATATCTATCGGGCCAGGCTTATTATAGGTAGGGTCAGCAAGGGAAAAATCACTACTAGGAAAAAACACAGACTCAGGGAACTCAAACTCAGGATGCGTACCGGCAATCACATCTATAACCATAGCAGAGGTTGACACCTCAGGGAAGGAATTATACAAAGGTTTAAAACACAGGGAAATAGAACCACGGGAAACCACTAAAGGAATATTACCTATGCCACGTACAGGGGCACAGGAGGGGGAGATGGTCAAATTGAGGTAATTAACAACAAGATCGGTTGTAATGAGGCAACCCTGGGCACCGGTATCACATAAGGCACGCGCTTCAATAAATAGCCACTAGCAGTTTTTAACGTGTAATTTAACAGTAGGCAATAATATAAGGAATTGGGTGAGATATTAAGGCAAGGGGAAGGGGGAGTAATACAAGTATCTAGCTATGTGGGTCTATCTTCTCTATTATAGGAATTATCACGATATCTTATATTATTTCAACCTGTCTAGGTTGGGGCGGAGCATTTTCTCTGGGGGGAGAAGCTCTCTGGGAATGTCGTTGGGGGGAGCGCTGGAGTTGCGAAGGGGAATATTTCTTATGCTGGCCCCCGCCCATATGGGGACCGCGGGTAGAAGAAGGACAGGTACGCGGATAATTGCGTTTATTAAATTGGAATTATAATTATAATTGCGATTGGATGAGGTGGGATACATTGGGTTACGGGAATCATTAAAACATAGCATAGTGTGATGGGATGAGCGACCGCAGGTTGAACATTTGTAGTCCCGCTTGCACATAAGAATTGAATGTTTGTCCAAACACCTATAACATAACCGGGAATGTTTTACTAATCCCGATCTATCTCTAGGATTCATAGCTCTAAATTCGGGACATTCACGGAGGTAATGGGAAGAGGAAGCACACAGGTAACATTTTTTACTATTATTTATTACAGGTAACATTTTTTGTCTATTATCTAATATAGGGGAGGGAGGAGCCGCAAAGTAAGTATGTTTAGGTACAGTACTTTTAAATTTCGTCAGGTTAGAATCTACAAGGGAGGTGTTGCCAACGTTGTCATGGTGACGACATTCGTCTTCCAAAAAAGTAGTAAGATTTTTAAAGGTAGGTAATTCATCAGCGTCACCGCCATAACAACGCTCAAAACGGGATTTCAAATCAGAGGGAAGCTTAGTCAAACATATATGTACTAACATATAAGACCATGAGGAGACGGGTAACTCTAAACGCTCTAAACAGCGATAGGCAGTTAACAAGGGGTTCAAAAAGGCCGCGCGCAAACCTGTAAATTTATTCGAAATCTCCGGCAGGGTAAGTATCTGGGTTATGTAAGTATTAGCAAGAACCCGTGTATTGTGATACCGCTGTTTCAACAACTCACGAGCAACTTCATAGTTGCCTTCTTCAATTTTTAAATGTAGCAACAACCGCTTAGGTTCATCTGCTAAGGATCCAACCAAGTACTGTAATTTCATTGTGGGGGTTAAATGGTGTTGGGAATCTACTACACTGTCAAACTGATCAATAAAACTTATCCAGGAGTCAGGGACGTCCATCAAACTTAGGGATAGGTAAATCAGGTAATCTATTATAAGGAGTTCGCTCAGTAATATTTCTACTACTCATTCTTACGGGTGTACTGGCCATAACAGGATCAACTACGGGAGCAGGTGGGCACAACTCTAACTGACGCACCCGGAGGTCGTCTATTTTCTTATTTACTAAACGCACTTCTTTTTTACATAACTAATTTCTTGGTAATCGATAGCCGGGTCTAACCCACCCAGGAGCACTGAGGACGCGTTTACAAATAAATTACAATGAGAATCTAAATCCTTGAACCTAACTAATAATCTAGGTACTTCAGAAGTGCCAGAAGTTTCCGAGGTATCGGCAATCCACATCGGAAACAAAGCGTACCACACCTATATTTTTTTCTATATTCTGCGCTTTCCGTATATAAGAACATTTTACTGTTTCATCATAAGTAGCCATTTTAAATATCAAGTAAACAAATAACTGAACTAAAATATTAAAAATTAATAAACGCGTATAAACAATGAACCCACTACCAACGGGCGAGATCAGAAATCAAGTAAACAAATAACTCAACTAAAATATTAAAAAAATAATAAACTCGTAATAAACAATGAACCCACTACCAACGGGCGAAATCAGAAATCAAGTAAACAAATAACTCAACTAAAATATTAAAAAAATAATAAACTCGTAATAAACAATGAATCCACAACAACTGGCGAGATAAGAAACCAGTTACGGTCAAGTTCAGGGACGCGTCGCATCGGCGATCTACATATATCGCAATACAACAAAATAATATGATATAAAATATGACTACAATTAAGGCTTAAATTTCACTTAAATAAAAATAAAAAAAGGGTAACAATAAAAGTGTAGGGATAATATTTTAAAGTAAGTTAGTTTTTAAGGAAATTATATTAAAATATTTTAACTAACTTCAATTATAATTTAAAACGGGATAGGTAATAACGTATAGGCGTAATATTATAAAATATATGTAACCATATTATGTGTACTTATTATATTTTATATTTAATATATAAAATTATATTCAATATTTATTTATATATTTTACACATTATACATTCACCCTACACAATTATATATTCAATATTATATGTATAAAAATTTCATATAACATTATTTTTTAAACAACTCGATGCGAACACGTTTTAAAAGGTTAGGAAATCAAATTATATTGTAATTATGCGTTAGGTACCAATTAAGAGCCAAAATACCAAAACGGGAGAATAACACTGTAATCAAAGGGACTCAGGGGCATGAAACTACGCTATAATCAGGGGGACTCAGAGGGATTAAACCACGCTATAATTAAGGGGGCCCAGAGGGATGAAAACCACGCCCTGCTACCAGAAAATGTATATAGTATATAATGAATATAATGAACTACGCTCTGCTACCAGAAAATGTATATAGTAGTATATAGTGAATATAATGAACTGCGTTCTGCTACCAAAAAATGTATATTGTAGGGGGTAGGGTTATGCCGCAATTGTGTAAGCGTGCTGAGGGGTAGCTTATTTATTAATTATGTACCTTATAGTCGGTCTTAGGATAATAGAAATTGTACAGTACCTTATCTTCATAATTCACAACACAAACACTGATTGTTCACGGCCGCCATGGAATGTTTCACATTAGTCTTCTTCACTTAGGGTTACTTGCACTATTATCTTTTGTAGGTTTGTCTTTGTCAGGTTCAATATTAAGAGGGAATACACAAAAGGGAATTCAAATAAGGCTGAGGGAAAATCACACCGCTAATTAATATTAGATTCAGGAAGGACGTGCGCTCGCGTCGGCCGTCTCACGTGCCCCCTTTACTACTTCTCGACAACTAGTGCTAACTACTCGCGTGGGGTGTTCGCACAAGACTCAAAACTAGTCGGGGTTGCCATATATGAACAAACACATTTAATACTGTAGATTTTGATATTTTGATTACTATATATTGAATTCTCTTAACATATCTCCTAACGTGACTGGCTGGTTTCAATGTTACTTGCAAGGGCGCCGGCAAAGAATAAACGTTGATGGTCATACCTCTGACTGGTGCGTGATTAATGCTGGTGTACCGCAAGGTGGCGTGTTGTCTTTTCTTTTATTTTCTGTTTTCATCTCCTCTATCACTAAGAACATCTCTTCTCTCTACCACTTGTATGCAGACGATCTCCAAATTTACTCACAATCACACTTAAATGGGCTTCCTACGTGTATTAATCAACTGAACACAGATCTTTTACATATACTTGTGTGGAGTAAATCACATGGTTTAAGAGTAAATCCTATAAAAACGCAAGCTATAGTTATTGGTAGTCAGCGGTTAATTGCACGCATTGACTGGTCCCAAATACCACCAATTATGTTTGACGGAATACGTATACCAATTAGTGACCAGGCGAAAAATCTTGGTATTATTTTTGATAAGTCGACAGCTTTATGACGGATCTTGAAAAGGTAGACCATCAACCTATAAGTAATGTCAAGAAAGCTTGGATTTACGACAATTTTCTAACATCACGTCTGAATTGGCCTTTCCTCGTATATGATTTTAATAAAACCCTCTTGGCAAAGTTAGATGCAAGCGTCATAAAGATGCTGAAGTTTTGGCATGGGCTAGCGCATTCGGCGGACACTTCAACCTTATTTAGAGACAAAAATAATTTTGGGTTGAGATTAAAGAAACCATCGGAGCTCTATAAACATCTAAGAGTCGCCAAAACACATATTCTGGGAAAATCACAGGATGAGATTGTTACCCTCACTTCCAAGAGACAGAAGTGTCCCAGAGCTCGAGTCAAGACTTAATTCCATAAGCAATTTATGATAGGAGCACACTTTAGTAAAGTAGCGTTAGGATCAAAGAGGAAAGTCCAAGACAAAGACATAATAAAATCTTTTATTCGGCAAGACGAGAACGATAAATATAAGGTGCACGCAATGGGCTTAGAAATGCAAAATGAGTGGCTAACTATAGGAGAATTCCGTATCCCTTTAGCTTTAAAATGGCGCACCCTAATTCACGACTGGTCTCCAGCACTATTAAAATTCTATCTAAATGCGTTCCAAATGACTCTTCCAGATCAAAGTAATTTAGTAAGATGGGGTAAAGCTACCGATAAATCTTGCTACATCTGTAAAGAGGCAGTGGGGACAGCTAAACATATGCTGGTGGGGTGTAGGGTACTCTTGGATAGTGGTCATTACTCGCGGCGCCATGACAAAGTACTGGAAATCATACGTGAAGCCGTTAGTCTTTCAGTAGCAAGAGCACAGAGAAACATAACAACCAGCAAACGCTCAATAGAGTTTGTGAAAGAAGGTTCTCATAAAAAAACCTATACAAAAGCCTTTCTCCATATTAGATCCAGCTCCTGATTGGACACTTGTGATGGACACGTATGAGAAACAGTATAAAATCCCTGAGGATATTTGTGTTTCGTCATCCAGACCGGATATTTTTCTATATTCTCGAAGCCTAAAACGCGTAGTACTGGTAGAACTTACAGTTCCGTGTGAAACAAATATCCCGAAAAGTCACCACCTTAAACTCAATAAGTATTTCGATCTTACAAACGAACTGACCAGGAATAGGTTTAGAGCTAGCTTATATGCGGTTGAAGTAGGAGCGAGAGGTATAACAGCGAAATCTCTCTATAGTTTATTAAAAGATCTCGGCCTGTCTAGAACTATCACAAATTCATTTCTAGAACGCACTTCGAAGGCGGCTTTGGTAGAATCATTTAAAATTTGGTTAGGTAGTGGGAGGAGCTCGGACAGTGAAGGTGAGCGTTACTGCATTTTAAAGGGGCCCTTTAAACCTACACTTGGGTCGCAAGTCCCAAGCGCTGCTCGGAGCTCCTCTTCCTACAACACGATGGGCCCGGCACCCGCACGGTGAATCCATGGAATGCTAAGTTGTTTCTTCTCTTTCTTGGGTGCCACAAGTGAATGAAGTTAGTAAGAAGCTGTTTGCTGCTTAGGGTCGCTTAGAAGGTTAAGTAACTTTCTGCCCATACCCACTAAAGTTATGTTAGCACAATCTCTCCTTTTCTCCTTTTTTCTCTTTCTCCGATCCTTGACTATGCTGACACATGTTATGTAAATCTAAATGAGGACCAACTAAATAAACTTGAGCGCTTACAAAATCTCTGTATAAGGTTCACATTTGGACTTCGCAAGTATGACCATGTTTCTGAATTTCGCAAACAACTCAAGTGGCTTCCTATTCGCCTTCGCAGAAATACTCACATTTTGTCTCTTCTTTACTCTGTTTCATTTAATCCTACTACTCCTCTCTATCTTAAAAATAAATTTGAGTTTCTGAGTGATACTCATGAGCGATCTCTCCGCTCAAATGATACCCTACTTATGAACATTCCTTCCCACTCCTCATCCTTTTACGCAAAATCCTTTGCAGTCGAAGCTTGTCGTCTTTGGAACTCGCTACCTTTAAACATAAAACGTGCTCAATCGCTTGTTACTTTTAAAAAGCTTGTCAAGGAAATGTATATTTCATCTTAACTATATTTATTTCTCACTATTGTTATTTATTCTTTTTCAAGTAGATATTTATTTATGTAATATATATAGTATGTGTATTTGTGTTCTATTTATATGTATGTATATATTTATGTATAAATTTATTATATGTAAAATATTATTATTGTTATTGTATTTATTTTTATTCTGAAGTAACGTATATGAAATTATCAATTTTAATTATTGCGCCCTATCCCAATATTCTTTAAGTAGTCCTCTGTCCAAAGGTTGCCTGGAAGAGATCGCTGTTTTAGCGATAAGGCCGCCTGTTGCAACTGATGCAACCACAAATCTTTATTGTATATTTGTTTCTTTTATAATTTTATTGGTGTGCAATAAAGAATAAATAAATAAACCTACCTTCTCAACGTGTGATGCCAGCCTTTTCATTTATATCGTCTCAGTAGATTTCGCGGGTCCATTTTCGATACTGAATAGAAAGGGTCGCGGCGCGACCACTTCTAAGTGCTATATGTGCTTATTTGCTTTCGTTACAAATGTGTACACTTGAAAGCGGTCAGCGAACTATCCAAGGATGGCTTTTTGTTAGCGCTAAGACGATTTATATCTCGTAGAGGCAAGCCGGCGGAAATATATTCCGATAACGGGCGCAATTTTGTAGCTGCCGCCAAGGAAGTTACAGAATTCTTTAAAACTAACCCCGTTCTTTATTTATTTATTTATTCTTTCTTTATTTAAATATGAGAGCTCACAAATGAGAAAAATACACAAAGGCGATCTTATGGCTTAGTAGCCATCTCTTCCAGATAACCTTTAGGGCGAAAAGAAATATTTTACACTAAAAGAGGTAGGTAAGAAAGAACTATGAACTATTCCAAGTATACATAAACAAATACATGATACCTATAAGACAATAAATAAGATTATCTAGTATATTATTTCAAATTATACATAAATATATACATTACATACATATACAAAAATATATACCTACACGAACATACATACTTATATACATAAATACATACATACATACATACATACATACATACATCATACATACATACATATAACATACATACAATACAATACAAACAAAAGTAATCTAAGAACTTGTCGACAATTAAAGTAAATGATGTTTTACGGCCTTTTTAAACGAAAATAATGATTTTGCCTTACGGATATTTGTAGGCAAATTGTTCCACAATTTAGGCGATTGAACTGTAAAAGACTGATCATATATTTTCGTTTTATGAATCGGAATGCCTAACGTTAAGTTGCGTGAAGATCGAACCGCATTCCCTGGCGCAGCGATAAATTCAAATTTATCCTTCAGGTAAGGAGCAGTAGGACTGAATAACACACAGTACAAGAAAGTAAGAATACGTAAATTCCGGCGACAACGTATGGGAAGCCACTTGAGCTTTGAACGAAAGTAGGATACATGATCATATTTACGGATTTTATATTTTAAACTTTCGCGATGTAATTTATTCATATTTGCTTTGTAGACGGGTCTTATCGCGATAATCTTTACGTATTACAATATCTTACGTACGTATTACAATATCTACGTAAAGATTATCGCGATAAGACCCGTCTACAAAGCAAATATGAACATATTTACGGAGCCCAAATATGAATCGAATAGCCAGATTTTGAATTCGCTCAAGTTTGATGGTTTTTAAAGTGTTAATCCACACTGAGGATAGAAAAAATACTTAAAGAAAACATATAAAAATTTGAACGCAGCGGGACTCGAACCCGCGCCCTCCTGCGAACCGTGCATTTGTTGAACGCATTGCTCAGTGGTGAGAGCGCCTGCACGGTTCGCAGGAGGGCGCGGGTTCGAGTCCCGCTGCGTTCAAAATTTTTATATGTTTTCTTTAAGTATTTTTTCGCTCAAGTTTGTTAAGTTGGTCCTCGGTGACATTGGTAAAGCTTGCATCGGCATAATCAAGAATAGGTAATAAAAGAGAATATGCTAGCATAATTTTCGTGGGTATAGGTAGAAAAGAACGTAACCTTCTCAATGATTTTAACGGCAAGAACGTTCTTTTGCTAATATAATTAATATGAGCTGACCACGATAGGGTTTGATCAAAATATCTTATTGATTCTAAGTGGAAAATAAATAAATAAATAAATAAATACACACCAATACACCCCGAGATTTCGTACGTTACTACAGTAAGGTATGCAGACACCATTATATGTAATAGATGGTAAAATTGACCAGTCAATCCTGCATATCATGCCTGGACTACCCATAACGATAACTTGAGATTTGTTTGGGTTTACGTTTATGCCGTACGACTGACTCCATCTGAGAATTGCCTCGAGGTCGTTGTTGACGTCCCCAATTGCACTTGACAAGTCTTCAGGTTTACAATGCCGGTAAATTTGGATATCATCTGCATACATGTAATAGAGAGAAGAGATATTTTGACTAATTGAGTTGAAAAGAGCAAAGGAGATAGCACGCCGCCTTGAGGTACCCCGGCGAGGACGTCACACCAAGATGAGAATTTCTCATCTAAACGAATGCGTTGCCGTCGCCCTTTGAGGTAACTGCGAAACCATTCTATCACAGATGGAGATATGTTAAAGGAATATAAAAGTTTTAATAATATGTCATGATCAACGTTATTAAAGGCATTACTAAAGTCTAAAGAGTTAAAATAGTAATTTTTTTATTATCCATGTTCCAGCGAATATCGTCAGTAACCTTAATTAAAGCAGAAGTCGTACTATGACCTGTTCGAAAACCAGATTGAAATGGACTAAGGAGAGAGTTTCTACTTAATAATAATAATAATAATTCTTTATTGCACACACAATATAGAATATAAGAGAAAAAGTAAATAGGTATAGATGTATCATATGTACAACGGCGGCCTTATCACTGCAAGTGATCTCTTACAGGCAACCATTTAGAGACAGTAAGACAGTAAAGGACACGGAAGAGTGCAAAAAGTAATGGTTAAAATCGTTTGAATATACATACACTTACATATCAATACATACTTACTACCATACATAAATACATAAATACATGTATACATACATACATACATACATACATGCATATATACATACATACATACATAAATACATACATACATACATGTAAATGAAATTCATACACACAGGAGACTACTGTGTAAGATAGTACTTTTTAAGCCGACGCTTGAATATTTCTATCGTCTGAGATTTTCTAATTTCCTCCGGCAACGCATTCCAGAGTTTTACAGTTATGATAGTAAAAGAGTATACATAGCATTTAGTGTGGGTAAGAGGAATTTCTAGGAGATTGTTGTTGCGGGAACGGAGATGCTGGGAATGAAGGGTGCTCGACCCCAAGAACTTAAATCGTTCTTTGAGGTACAACGGAGTGACAGGATGGTATAGGATACTGTAAACGACAGATTTATAGATATGGCGTCTTTGTGCATGTCTACATGATGTAGTGCAGCTGTTCCGAGCTCTAATATATTTTACCCGGTTTTCATCACTGTCATTGAGCTTAAATGCTTTGCTACATTTTTTTTATGCATTAGTGATTTTAAATCTGAATTGATCCATGGCGCAGGTAAATGTTTAACTTTAACTGGTTTAATGGGAGCATGTAAATCATAAAGTTGCTCCAAAAAAGAGTTAAAAATCTCGACTTTACTATCAACTGTGTCTGCTAATAATACTGGACTCCAATCTATATTTTTAGCATCGTCACATAGACGATCTCTGTCCATACCACCAAAATTACGTAACAGAAGTATTCTTGATTTAAGTTTAGGAGGACGAATTTTGTAAGAGAGATAGATTAGATCGTGAAAAGAAAAAGCATCAGCAGGACATTGTCCATGGTTTGAGACAAAATCTGTAGAGGATACCATAATCAGATCTAGAAGCGAGGGAGTACATCCAGGGGAAACGTGGGTAGCAGAGAGGGGAAGTATACGTAAGTTGCAAGATTCTGTAATTGCTACCAGTTTTTTACTACGTATGTCATTTTTTAACAGACAGGTGTTAAAATCTCCCATAAAAATAGAGTGACTGTATGAAGGTAGCATTTTTTCTAATAGGTTGTCTAAAGATGAAAAATAATTATTTGAGGGAGAGGGGCTATAGAAAACGCCTAAAAGGATTTTCGAGTGGGACATGAGTACCTCGATTAAAAGATGTTCAATTGAATCAACGGGAGGAGGTTGAGCAGACGAGCTGACTATATTAAAGGATATATGAGATCGTAGATAGATCGCTACTCCACCCCCACCCTTTCCAATGCGATCATTGCGAATCAATTTAAAATCGGGTAATGAGTAGCTAGATGAAGGTAAACATGGCTTAAGCCATGATTCAGAAATGAGGATTGCATGAATATTGCGGGACTCAAATCATGCAAGCATTTCAGGAAAATGGGCATTGATATAAATGACATTGAAATTTTTCAATCAAGTCGAGAAGTAAGAATCAAGGGTCACATTAAGTGAAGGGATAGACGTACTGTGGAAACTGTCACTACTAGATGAATTGTTTGACGATAAAGAATTAAAAACATCACTAGGTATATCACATAATAAAGACATAATAAATATATATCAGATAATTTAAAGTATGTATCAATATATAAAAATATACTTTCTATAATATAAAATAAAATAAGAAAAAAAAAACAAATAAAATATACAAATAAAATAAGTAAATTATAAAATAAACTAAGATGAGCTAACGTTTTATAATATAATAAAATTAAGGTAATTATATTTATTTTCGACCCGCCAGTCTAATGGTTGTAAATTAAAATTATAAAACAATATACTATAAAATTGAAAAAAATATATTAAAAAAAACAAAAAAAATCAGAGAAAGTACAAAAAAAAATGAAAAGAAAAAAAATAAATAATCATAAATAAAAGCAACCAAAATATAAACAAAAAAAAAAGATTATACAAAACTTTTTATGTAAGCTGTTGAAATGGTCAATGGAGCAACGTCTTTCTCTGTCTTTAGTAGTGTCTTTAGTATATAAACTAGCAACAATAATAAATATACTTAAATATTCTTTCTTAAAAATTGTAAAAAATATAAATATATATATTAAATCTAATTAAATTAACCTAAATGATATTCAACAATATTAAAATACATACTATAAAAGATTCAATAAATAAAATTACTAAATTTTAACTAGAATTAGCAAAAGATATACAAATATAATGTGGTTTGCAGCGCAAAATTATAACCAAAAACAGCCTACATAAAAAAGAAATTTAAGAGGAAAAATAATTAAATCTATTTTTTTACAATTCTCTTAGGTCTAGGATTAGTTGTTTTGAGTGATTTGATAGTTGCAGCAGAACTTGACTCCAGAGGTGGTACATTATTACCAGAAACAGCCATTGGGATGGAATTTAACTCGGCCAATGTAGTAATATGATGTTTTAAACCATCCTCACCTTGGATAATTATAGTGCCATTTCTTGTCCAGCACTTTGTGATGCCAAAACGTTGTCTAGCAGCCATAAATGTTCTATGTCTGGGTTGAGTTAGAAGTTCAGACAATGTTAAGCCAGAACCTTTTAAGTTAGTTTTACTAGCCCACACTTTGTCTCTCATATTCTTATCTTTAAACTTTAAGAGAATTGTGCGAGGCTTACTTCCATTGGGATGTCCTAACCGATGGCAATGACTAAATGAACTAACCGAAATGTGTGGCACCTTGACATGATCAGTCAGCTGCTTACTCACACAATCAAATATCTCTTCAGTTTTAGCTTCAGGAACACCATGTAGCAAAAGAAATTTATGTCTGGACCGCATCTCCATAGCATCAAACTGTTTTGATAATAATTCAACTTGCAGTTGTAAATTTTCTAAGGCTGTCATAACAAAAGAGCGGAATGAATTAAATTGACTTTGAATATTTGTTGTTGGACTTACTATAGAAGGGCCCGAGCCATTTAATTGCTTCTGAAAATCTAACATCCTGGTGTTGAAGTGGTTAGTGAGCTCTTCCAGCGTGTTCTTCATTGCTTCCATGGTGTTATTGTGTAGATAAATCAATAATTTAGTACACTATTGTTTGAATTGCTTTAAAGGACAACTGGCAGGCAGAAAATTCTTAAAGGCACATACATATTAAATCAAATTTTACAGTTTTTATTGAAATTAAATATAGCGCGCAAAAATTAACGTGTTTTTTCTTTTCCTCCTACCGTCAAATATGACTTTGCCGTCGACGAAAATATAAAATTTACATTTATTCCTGCCTACACTCCTCACTTCGCTGGACTTGCCGAAGCGGGCATTAAATCCGCCAAGTTCCACATAAAACGCATTATGGGGCATGCAAATTTGACATTCGAGGAGTTGTGTAATTTGTTTACGCAGGTTGAGGCGAT
Source organism: Dione vanillae (assembly GCA_037178615.1). Classification (NCBI taxonomy): domain Eukaryota; kingdom Metazoa; phylum Arthropoda; class Insecta; order Lepidoptera; family Nymphalidae; genus Dione; species Dione vanillae. The sequence continues at coordinate 23,939 of JAZFAU010000823.1, forward strand.
CTTAAATAGTCGTCCTCTGTCCCCGCTTTCTGCATCCCCTCACGACCTTCTTCCTCTATCCCCAGGACACTTTTTGATTAGCCGGCCGCTCACTGCACTGCCTGCACCAGCTCTGGAGGAGAAGAATTTCACCTGCCTGGATCGCTACGCCAGGATCGAACAAATACGGCAACACTTCTGGCGTCGTTGGCAGCGTGACTACATCGGGGAGCTGCAGCAACGCTCCAAATGGCGAACCAGTCGCGGCAACCTACGCGTCGGGGATCTAGTCATTCTCGCCGACGACAACGCAGCTCCATTACACTGGCGCATGGGTCGGGTGTTGAGATTATTCCCGGGACCCGACGGCGTGGCACGCGTCGCTGAATGCCTGACAGCGCGAGGACTTGTGGGGAGGGCCTTCGCGCGCATCTGTCCCTTGCTTGAGGTTGAAGAAAACCCTTGAACGCGAGCGATTCAAGCGGGGGGAATATGTCGGCGCCGTCTACCGCCACCTATCGGCAGGAGCCCACAGCAGTCCCATTCAACCAGCCATTCAACCAGTCATGCAACCAGTCATTTCAATCACTCACTCACTTACTCTTTTGTCCTCCTAATTTTTCAGTTAAAATTTAAATATATTCTCTTTTCTGGTCTCTTACGAACAAGTTGTTTCATTAAGCGCGTGAACCTTTGCAATCTTCGAATATAAATCAAAATCATGTCCCAATAGTGGACACTGCTCATGGTCTTAAAAAACACAATCAAAAACAAAAACGAATATACGCAAGCGCGTGATATGACTAACGAGACGAACGACGTTTAATTTAACCACCGGGGATTCCCCGCGTATCGTTGATGTGTTTCATCGTGCACGTCAAGCAGCGGTGTTGCCAGCTCACTCATTTGTAGCTATTACGTTACACAGTTGTCTATCACGCGCGCTTTTTTTTTAATTTTAATTTTTATTGTTAAAATCAGACATTCTCTAGCTTTTTCACTTTACAGTGCATTTAGTCTTAGTATATTTTCTCGGTTTAAGTTTAAGTTGTAAGAAAAATTGAAATCATTACATTTCTTTGTAGTATCGAAATATGACAATTCATATTTTTACCATATTAATTCATATTTTTCATATTTTTTGTGTCGAACTTATGTAAAAAAGATATGTCAGTGTATCAACTTTTAACTAGCTTAGAAACGCACCACAAAGTCGATGCAAAAATATGGCGTGCATGGTAAAGACAATATCAGAACTTGACGTACATGGTTTACATCTGTCTGGTTCTACGTAAATTTTGATAAATTAACATGCCAGAACGGCCGATCGCAAATTTTATAACGTAGATATCTCAAGAATGGCTGGACCGCTTTTTTTAAAACAAAGACCATTCGAACGTAAAAAATCATTTTAAAAATATAATTTAACATGTGACATCATAAAACAGTCATTTTACTGTAAACGGCAGGATCGCGAAGTTTAATAATTGGCGTTGAGCTGCTGCCGCGTCTGATGACTAAACTAGGGAAGAAACAACTTAGCTTTCCATGGATTCACCGTGCGGGTGCCGGGCCCATCGTGTTGTAGGAAGAGGAGCTCCGAGCAGCGCTTGGGACTTGCAACCCAAGTGTAGGTTTAAAGGGCCCCTTTAAAATGCATTAACGCTCACCTTCACTGTCCGAGCTCCTCCCACTACCTAACCAAATTTTGAATGATTCTACCAAAGCCGCCTTCGAAGTGCGTTCTAGAAATGAATTTGTGATAGTTCTAGACAGGCCGAGATCTTTTAATAAACTGTAGAGAGATTTCGCTGTTATACCTCTCGCTCCTTTTTTTTTTTTACGTGAGGAAATCCTGTTACGGATACCAGAACGAGTGGGGACTCGAACGGGTTATGCGGGACTCGCGGACCGGCAGATGTAGGCCAGTCCACATACCCACTAAAACCTCACGATGCTCCTCCTCGCCCGCCTACGGCCGTGAGACACGGGAACTGCACAGTCTTCCGTGAATCACGGCGGCGGGAGCCTGTTAGGCACGCCGCGGAGTCAGGGGCAGTGGAACACCCACGACGGCCTTCTCGGAGTAGCGCGCGGGAGCGACCTGCGCGCGCCTACTCGAGCCAGGTGAGTAGGCGGCCAGCTTCCCCAAGCTGACCGCCCTCTGGCCGATTAGGGCGGAAGGCGGCGATCGTGGTGCCCTCCGGCAACCCGGTCTCTTGCGGCGGATGGCGAGATTGGGATGCCTCCCTCGCCCGTTCCGCTGCCTCTTTCTCGAGCACTACTGCCTCGCAGAAAGAGGAGACCGCGTCCCACGACGTCTCGCAACCGGCCATGGCCTTGACCACGGCCGGGAGAGAGGTCGTCCCCTATGACGTCGCGCAAAGCGCGTTGTTGAGACGCCCAGGCACTGCACACCTCCAACGTGTGCTGGGCCGTCTCCTCGAGGCAGTCGTCGCAGTGGTGGTAGCAAGCGTCGGGCTCCCTCCCAGCGACCCGATACAGGTATCTCCCGAAGCAACCGTGCCCCGTGAGTACCTGCGTGGTGCGGAAGGTTAGGACGCCGTGACGCCTCACCAACCACTGGCGGAAGACAGGACGAACTGCCTCGATAGTCCTCTGGCCGGCGGATGGTGTTGCCAGCCGGGACTCCCACGCCTCCAATGCGGCTTCTCGCGCCTCAGCCACCTGTGATGCTGACCTTGCTGGATCCCCGGACGCTGGGCCCCGACGCCGACAATAGATCGACGCTAGGGAAATAGCGTCCAGGTCCCACGGCAGGACTCCAGCCAGCACGCACGCCACCTCACCGGAGATGGTCCGGTACCCGCGTATCGCCTGGATGGCCATCACCCTCTGCGCCCTTCGCAGCAGGGTGACGTTGTGCCGATCCAGAGCGTCCGCCCATACGGGGGCACCGTAGAGGGCCATCGCCCTGACCACTCCGGTGTACAGCCGTCGGCTCGAGGCGCCCGGCCCATTCACATTGGGCAAGAGGCGCACCAAGGCCGACGCTGTTTTCAACAGCTTCGGGGCCAAGGTGGAAAAGTGGCCCCGAAAACTCCACCGACCGTCCAGAACAAGTCCGAGTACTTCATGCTCCTTTTGACGTCAATTTTGACGCCACCGACGATGATATGGGCATCTGGTGGTGGGCCCTTTCGCGGAGCATGGAAGTAAAGGGCCTCGGACTTGTTCAAGGCGACTTCTAGACCTAGCCGCTTGATGCGGCCGACGACTTCGGCCACCCCGGCCGTGGCGAGAACCGCCGCCTCCCGATAGGTCCTCTGCTGCGCCAAGACCAGCGTATCGTCGGCGTAACAGAGGACCCTTACGCCCCTCAAGGTGCTGCCCCGCAGCACCCAGTCGTACCCGATGTTCCAGAGGATCGGACCCAGCACCGATCCTTGTGGAACACCGGCCGACACCCCGAATTCCTCCCAATCTCCTCCAGGAGCGGGAAAGATCACAGACCTCCCGGACAGGTAAGCCCCGATGACGCGGCGCAGGTATGGAGGCACACGATGGTAGATGAGTACCTCCTTAATGCAAGGCCAGGGCAGGGAGTTAAAGGCGTTGGCGATGTCTAAAGACACCGCCATTACCCCCTCGCCTCTGGCAACCGCATCCTGCGCATGGGACTTCACCTCTAGTATGGCATCCACCGTCGACCGCCCCCTGCGGAAGCCATACTGCAGGTCCGAGAGGTTTGGACCTGTCCCCTCCAAATGGTGTTGTAGCCTCATGGCTACAACACGCTCGAAGAGTTTGACGATCTCGCTCAAGAGCACGATGGGCCTGTAGGCGGAGGCTGAATCCGCCGGGCGACCCTCCTTCTTGATGAGGACTAACCTGCCTGTCTTCCACCGCTGTGGAATTATGGCTTGAGCCAGACAGGCAGAGAATAGCCCTCGCACTCTAGGCCCCAGGGTGTTCAGGGCCAGAGTTAAGGCCCGGCCGGGAACGCCATCCAGCCCAGGCGCGGTGCTCTTGTGCCGAGATCGGCGAATAGCCTCTTCGAGCTCTTCCTTCTCCACCTGTGGTGTGACACTGTCGTCCTCCTCCTCCTCACGCGCTGCAGGGCGGGCCATCGAAGGTGGTGAAAAGTTGGCCCGCTGCGGGAACAGCGACGACAGCACTCCTCGGAGGATATCCGGTCGGAGTGTCTGCGTCAGGGGTGGAGACCAAGCCCGTAGCTTACCGAGCACCATTCGGTAAGGCGTGCCGTACGGGTCACTCGCCAACTCCGAACACGGCGGGCTAGGGCCGGGCTCGCGAACGATGGGGGTTCCCCGCAGTGTTGACTTCCTCGTAGTGACTCTTTTTTTTTTTTTTTTTGTCCCTGGGAAAAAATGCCATTACGCATCCCCTTCCCGTCGGGGGACGGGAGAGGGGTATGTGGGACTCCCGGTAAAGGCGTTCCGGTCGTCCTCTCGCATGCGCTCCGCCGCCTCCTTCTGTGACATTACGTCCTCACAGAAGGAGGCTACCGCCGCCCATGCCTCCTCCCCGCTCAGCATGGCGGCGATCACGCTGGGGAGCGTGAGGTGGGCCCCGACTACTGCCACCAGGGCGCGGCGAGGTTCGGACCACGATGGGCACACCTCCAAGGTGTGCTCCGCTGTGTCCACCTCGGCCCCGCAGTGGTGGCACGCCGGAGACTCCTCCCTCCCGATCCGGTGAACGCCGCGGAGGTGAGGTCCTCCGCCCACTGCCGAGTGACGGCATCCCTCAGCTCCCGGCGGATTTCCTCCCGCTCCCCCGGATCCAGACGACAGTTCAGTGCCCTCTGACCCGCCGTCCACTCATACATTCTGGCGAGCACCCAAGCCTCCAGCTTCCAAGGATGGGTGCCCGCCAGAACGCACGCCGCCGCAAAACTCACTGTGCGGTACGCCCTAGCCACCCGCTGTGCAATGGCCCTTTGTGGCCTGCGGATGGCAGCGGCGTTCTCCCTTCGGCACAGTGAGTCCGCCCATATGGGAGCCCCGTACAGGGCCATACTCTTCAGTATGCCGGCGTATAGACGCCGGCATCGATCGCCGGGGCTCCCCACGTTCGGGAGGAGCCACGAGAGTGCGCCCGCTGTTTTCAGCAGGCGCGTCGACAGCCCGGCGAAGTGAGCGCCGAAGCGCCACTTGCTGTCGAGCACCAGGCCCAGATATTTCATCTGGGCCTGCACCTCAACGCGGGCACCCTCAACGTGTATATGGGCGTTGGGCGGTTGGCGCTGCCGAGGCCCACAGAAAAATACGGCCTCGGTCTTGTGCAGCGCCACCTTCAGCCCTAGGCGGGAGATTCGGTCCACCACTAGCGAACCTCCCGCCGAGGCCAAGCTGGCCGCCTCCCCGAAATTCCTCCCCCTGGCAGTGAGGAGGGTGTCATCTGCATAGCAGATGACAGACGTACCAGGGGGGAGATTTCCCCGCAAGAGCCAGTCGAATCCGATGTTCCACAGGAGCGGTCCTAGAACAGAACCCTGTGGAACACCGGACTCGACGCAGTATCTGCGGAGCTCGCCCGACCTGTTGGTTAGGCGGACTGTCCGATCGCTCAGATAGTCCGCCAACAGACCCCGCAGATACTGGGGCACCCCGTGAAAACGGAGCGCCTCTAGCACGGTGGAGTGCGAGTGAGTTAAATGCGTGGCTCTCGAGGTGACCGACCTTGACGATTCGGTCACCCAAGAAGAGGTGGTGACAGCGATAGCGGCGGCAGGGGGCTGTGCCATCACAGCCATCAAGGGCCGGGCCATTAGGCACGGCCGCGGAGGCATGGGCACTATGCAGCTGGAGTGCCCGGTCGTAGCAGCCAAGGCGGTTCTGGCCAAGGGTCGCCTCTCGGTCGGGCTTAGCTCGGGTAGGGTCCGGGCACTTGAAGACAGGCCGATGCGCTGCTTCAAGTGCTTTGTGATGACGGGCAGGAAATGCTGCCCGCCACCTAAGAAGGGAAAAGCACAGGCGCGTCCTGCCGCTGCCGCCGCCACCGAAACACCAGTTACCGCGCCGGCCACCGAGGGGAATGCGATGAACACCGAATGAACGGAGCCCATCGTATTCTCCAGGCGAACACCAACCACTGCAGAGCGGCCCAGGATCTACTGGTCCAAACCTTTGCAGAATGGTTGGTGGACGTGGCGGTTGTTGCCGAGCCGTATTCTGTCCCCAGCAGCTGGCTGGGAGACGACAACGGCTCGGTAGCACTGGTAGCGCGGTCTTCCACGGACTCCCCTCCCCTCTCGCTCTTAGAGAGGGGACCGGGATACGTGGCCGCCGCGTGGGGTGACGTGGCCCTAATTGGGGTGTACATCTCCCCAAACCGCCCTCTCACGGACTTCGAGAGCTTTCTCGAAGTCCTAGCCATGGTGGTTGGCAGAGTGGTGCAGCGTAGGGTGCTGGTGGTGGGCGATTTTAACGCCAAGTCGGCGGTGTGGGGTAACCCAACCACCGATGCCCGAGGTCGCGAGCTGGAGGTCTGGTCCGTGTCGTCCGGTCTGTCCCTCCTCAACAGGGGCGCAGTCTTCACGTGCGTGCGGCGAGAGGGGGGGTCCATCGTGGGCCTCGCCTTCGCCTCCCCTTCTTTGGCGGCCCGCATTGTGGACTGGCGGGTGGAGCTGGTGGAGACGCTGTCGGACCACCGTTGGAGTGACAGCTGATTCTGTTGTTCTAATAGTTTAAAATAAAAATAAAATACATAGATCAATTAAACAGTTTTATTATAGTGACTATTTGTGCATGTGACAATTTAACGTGTAAAAACTATAGTGGAAAGAAACTAATTACATTTATTAACATCTATAATACTAAAATAATTCGAGCTGAGTGTTACAATATACCCACGTAACGTTTAAGTGACAAAAAAAATAATAAATAAAATTTATTTTTTTTTTTTTATTCTAAATCTCTACCAGTGAAATAGTGAAATAGTGTGTGTCCAAACTCAGTAACTATTCTATATCTTTTATGTTAATTAAATGAATTAACTATTAATAAAAGTTAACAAAATAATTTTGCAACGCCATCTAGTTTCTATCTGTAATACTGTATAGTATCATATAATCAATTATGGGAAATAAGTGCAAGCATTGTGGTAAATTCCTTGCCACAACAGATGGCATTAAATGCTTAAAATGTGCTTCCCGCTATCACAGAGTCTGCCTTAATATCAGCCCAGACACTAGAATTAACGGGAAGTGGATGTGCCGTGATTGCAAAGCGAGTCCCAAATTATGTACTCCCGTTCCGGCTCCTTCCCCCCATAACGAGGAGGCCGTGGTTGACACTTTTGCTGATGCCAGTGTAGGCGAGGACACGACGGCAGCACTGTTACAGGAGATGCGATTATTAAGAAAAGAGATGGCATCTGTTTCCCGGGAAGTGTCCTTTTTTCGAGAAGAGGTCTCTCGGCTTAACACGGCTATGTCGGAATTCAACAGTCGCCTTACTTCTATGGAATATAGAATTTCAGCCTTAGAAAAAGATGACATTAACAACCAAAGCCAAATTGAGGAAAGTACCAAAGCGGAAATATCGCGCTTGCGTATGCACATGAATGATAGGGAGCAGGAGCATTTAGCAACAGACTTCGAGTTAGCTGGCATCATGGAAAAGCCTGGAGAGAATGTTAACAGTATCGTGCTGTTATGTGCCAGAAAAGTAGGCATCGATCTCACCGAACGCGACATCGTGAGCGCAGAGCGTATGGGTCCTCGACGTTCCGTGGCGGCCGACGGCGAGCGAATGCGACCGCGTCCCATCGTGGTGCGGATGACGCGCCGCTCACTACGCGACGACCTGCTACGAGCAGCGCGCGTGAGGCGCAGTGTTGATACGTCCGGCGTCATCGATGGCGAGCCGCGACGTTATTACATTAATGAGCGGCTCACACCACACAATCGTTACCTTTTATTTAGGGCGAAAGAGGAAGGCAACAAGAAAGGCTGGCGTTTTGTGTGGACGAGGGGGGGGAAAATATTTATTCGGCGTAGCACTGACACACCTATCTATCGTGTTCGTATAGAATCAGACTTAAAAAAGTTTTTTTGCAACAATATAGATTTGTCAGATTAATTTTTAACAAAAATAATGAGTACTTAACCTTTGTTGTAAAGTGCAATTTTAGTCATATTTCATTGTTTACTTTAATCATTATTGATGAATTACTTGTACCATTAACACTTTATACTATGGTCGTATGTAGTTGCTTTGTTTACTTTATGAGTGGGATGACCAAGTTTTTAGTACGTATCTTAGCATACTTATACCAATATTCTTATTATACTTATACAGCATCGTTATTTTATTATTACATTATTGCATTGTTTTTTACTGTATTTACACATATATTTATAATTATATTTTTCAACATGAATACATTTTCATATTTAGACATTATTAAGTTACTTAGTAAAGTTTGTATGATCGATGCCTGGGTTACGTAAGATAAGAATTGGTTTTCTGAATCCAGGATCTCTGGGGACACGTCACGATGAATTTATGCTGGCTATTAACCGCCATGATGTAGACATTATGGCCTTGAATGAAACTTGGTTGAGAGAGGGTGAGGAAGGGCGAGCGCCAAATATCCCGGGATATCGTCTGCGCCACAAGCCGCGTCCTGCTGAAGTACGTGGCCGTGGTGGTGGTGTGGGCTATTACATTAGACGTGGATTAGCAGCACGAACCCTCGTTCATCCTGCAACATCTCCGGACATGGAACAGATGTGGCTTAGTGTGAGCGTAGGTGGGAAAAAGTTAGTCATCGGCACTGCATATCGACCTCCTTGGCTAAATCCACGTATCTTTTTGACGGCCTTACGGATATGTTCGCTACACTTTCTGCTTATGACCATGTAGTTCTGACCGGTGATTTTAATATTAATTTTTACGAATCTGATAATTACTGTACACGTATGCTGTGTGAGTTCTTAATGTACACGAATCTCAAACAGATTGTTAATGAGCCTACCCACTTTACTTCTCACAGTGAGACACTAATAGATCTAGTTTGTGTAGATGGTAACACTAGTGAAGTATGCGTAGACTATATACATGAGCTTAGCAGTCATGCGTTCTTATCATTTGAACTTAATATACGCAAATATAAACCTAAGCATCTTCGAAAATCTTATAGAAAAATTAGTAGCATTAATGAAAATGATCTCAAAAACTATTTAACAAATTTCAATCAACAGTTTCTTAACATATATGACGTCAATAGTCTTGTTTCTCAATTTAATATTATTTTGTTATCTGTTTTCGATTCCTTAGCACCACTTATATGTGGACTCTTTAAAGAGTCCCAATATCCGTGGATTACTTACAACATCAATGAAATGATTCGTACTCGAAATGAGGCACACATAAGATCACGTCATACTCAGAAAGATACTCACATAGCATACTACAAGGATTTGAAGTCAGAAGTTGAAATGGCAATCCATAGAGAGAAAGGTGCATATTTTACCCAATTCATAAATCATAACGCTAAGAAACCGAAGTACATGTGGAAGCATTTAAAGAATATTTTAGTATATAAGAAAAAACGGGATACCATGTGTCTACCAGATCATTTGTCAGAACCGAATAATCTTAATCGATTTTTTCTAACCTTGCCCGGAAATAGTGACGTGGCATATAGTGATATGCATTACTACACTAATAATAGACATTTCTCAAACTGCTTTGCTCTAAAACAGGTAGATGAGATAACAATTTTAAAAGCTCTACGGAGTATTAAATCTAAAGCGACAGGAGCTGATGGTATTTCTTTAGATATGATTTTAAGTAGTCTGCCATATATTTCAGATACCATTGTGAATATAGTAAATACATCTATACGGACTTGTACCTTTCCTGAGCTATGGCAGAAAGCAATTGTAAAACCCATTCCCAAAGTTGATAATCCACAAAATTTGAGTGATTTCCGGCCCATTAGTATTCTACCCACCCTATCAAAAGTTTTAGAAAAAGTTGTGTGTTCTCAACTTACACGCTATTTAGAAAATTATGACATTCTTCCATGTGTTCAGTCAGGATTTAGAAAGGGTAGAAGTACTACTACAGCTCTAGCTAGCGTAGTTGATGATATATTGAGAGCACAAGATACCGGAGAAGGCACCATATTGGTACTTCTCGATTTTTCACGCGCATTTGACACAATAAATTTATCATTGTTATTAGCCAAGCTCCATTATTACGGATTCAGTGCAGACACTATTAGATGGTTTGAAAGTTATCTCAATAATAGATCGCAGGTCGTAGAAGTAACTCGGGAGGATGGGTCTAAATGTGTTTCTAGTAGTAGAGCTACCACAAGAGGGGTGCCGCAAGGCTCAATCCTTGGGCCTGTACTCTTTTCTCTCTATTGTGCCGATATCATCAATTCCATTAAATACTGTAATTATCATATTTACGCCGATGACATACAATTATACATATCTTTTAAACCTGCAGACTTACACATAGCTTTAAATAAGCTCAATGAAGACCTAACAAGAATTACTGCATGGTCCAATTCAAATTGTCTAATGTTAAATCCGAAGAAAACCAAATTCATGATTTTGGGTACGCCAACTCAAATACGGAAAATTGCAACCTTATCACCAACTATCAAATTAAATAACATTGAGGTCGAACGTGTCACAGAAACACGCAATCTGGGAGTTGTAATGGATGAGAATCTACGATTTGATAAACACATTATGCTCTCTGTTAGTAATTGTTTTTATCGTTTAAAACTATTATATCAAATACGAAAATATATAACACCTAAAGTAAGAGTAGATTTATGCGAGGCTCTTGTACTATCGAAATTAAATTATGCTGATATTGTAACAGGCCCCAGGTTGCTTGTGCGTACTAAGAACCTTATCCAAAAAGTACAAAATACCTGTGCTCGATACTGCTTTAACATTCCACCACGCTCACATGTTACGCCATTTCTGAACTCTGCTAAGATGTTGAAGATGGACTATCGCAGACAATTACATTTCGCGACTTTATTGTTCGGGATAGTGAATTACAAAATGCCTCCATATCTCTATCACAAATTAAAATGGGCTTGCGAACAGAGGCTAACCCACGAAACACGAGCCTCGTCATACTCGTTGATCATGCCATCATATAAGACCGCCGCCTTTCGAGGTAGTTTTATTTACTCGGCGACAAAATGCTGGAACAACCTGCCGCCGCCTCTTCGAAACCTAAAAACAATAAATGTTTTTAGAAACAAATTTAAATTGCATTTAATGAATTTACAAACTCAGTGTTAATTTTATACATTCTGTGTGCCGTTCGTTAGTTATGTGTAAATTCTTACCCTATTGATATGGCCTCTTGGCAAGGTGGCGCTGTTTATGACTATCAGTAATTTCAGAATATTTGTCGCACATTTTGATGGTTGCTCGATGTACCTTTTCATTATTTTATTGAAATCCACTTCTAAAATACACCTATAATTTATGATATGATATTTACTAATTTAATTTTTACAGACGGAAGCCAGTAACCCTATTGAATAACAATTTCTGTACACACAATAATGTCACTCATGAAACTATTTTATAATGATAATAAGAAATTATATTTTTTTAAACTTACCCACTGTAGCTTTTATGTCTTAGGTATATTTATTTTAGTTTCCAATAATATTCTTTGTAAAGCCATTTGCTCTTAGCTATTATACACTGCAATTCTGGTTAAATAATTAACAATTTAGTAATTGTAAGTTATTTTTTGTATTTCCCAATAAGTCGTGCGATGTTTGTTAACGTTCGACGCCCGAATTATGACTAAGGCGTTTTATTTTTTATTAATTTTCTCACTACCTACGACGTGACGTGCTTAGTGACTGGCAGCCACAGAATACCAGCGTTGAAACTCATTGTACAATGATTTTTCAACATAAGCTGAGTGGCCTACCAATTTAGGCATCACTTTCTTGGTTTTTTTTTATATATATATTGTTTTTTTTTTTTTTTGTATATGTAAAATGTGTATGTCTAAATAAAGCTTTTTTTGATTTTTGATTTTGATTTGATTTGATACGTGCGGTTCGATGTCTCCACACAGGGCTCCCGGGGGGGCCGCGCGGGTCAGTCGCATTGTCCGCGGTGGGCGCTCACCCGCCTAGACCGGGAGGCCGCCAAGGAGGCGGCTTTCGTGCAGGACTGGCTGTCGCCTCCTGTCGACGGCCAGGACGTGGACGCCACGGCAGTCCGTCTAAGGGACTCCTTTTTTTTTTTTTTTTTTTTTTTTTTTTTTTTGTCGCTGGGAAAAAATGCCATTACGCATCCCCTTCCCGTCGGGGGACGGGAGAGGGGTATGTGGGACTCCCGGTAAAGGCGTTCCCGGTATACCCACTAAAAATACCCAGCGGCGCTCCGACCTCACCTGCGTGGAGAGGGCCTGGGAGTCCATAGCGATGGCCGCGGGGGATGGAGTGTTGGCTGTGTCGTTCGACATAGTCAACGCCTTCAACTCCATTCCCCACTCCACCGTGCTAGAGGCGCTCCGTTTTCACGGGGTGCCCCAGTATCTGCGGGGTCTGTTGGCGGACTATCTGAGCGATCGGACAGTCCGCCTAACCAACAGGTCGGGCGAGCTCCGCAGATACTGCGTCGAGTCCGGTGTTCCACAGGGTTCTGTTCTAGGACCGCTCCTGTGGAACATCGGATTCGACTGGCTCTTGCGGGGAAAGCTCCCCCGTGGTACGTCTGTCATCTGCTATGCAGATGACACCCTCCTCACTGCCAGGGGGAGGAATTTCGGGGAGGCGGCCAGCTTGGCCTCGGCGGGAGGTTCGCTAGTGGTGGACCGAAGACCGAGGCCGTATTTTTCTGTGGGCCTCGGCAGCGCCAACCGCCCAACGCCCATATACACGTTGAGGGTGCCCGCGTTGAGGTGCAGGCCCAGATGAAATATCTGGGCCTGGTGCTCGACAGCAAGTGGCGCTTCGGCGCTCACTTCGCCGGGCTGTCGACGCGCCTGCTGAAAACAGCGGGCGCACTCTCGTGGCTCCTCCCGAACGTGGGGAGCCCCGGCGATCGATGCCGGCGTCTATACGCCGGCATACTGAAGAGTATGGCCCTGTACGGGGCTCCCATATGGGCGGACTCACTGTGCCGAAGGGAGAACGCCGCTGCCATCCGCAGGCCACAAAGGGCCATTGCACAGCGGGTGGCTAGGGCGTACCGCACAGTGAGTTTTGCGGCGGCGTGCGTTCTGGCGGGCACCCATCCTTGGAAGCTGGAGGCTTGGGTGCTCGCCAGAATGTATGAGTGGACGGCGGGTCAGAGGGCACTGAACTGTCGTCTGGATCCGGGGGAGCGGGAGGAAATCCGCCGGGAGCTGAGGGACGCCGTCACTCGGCAGTGGGCGGAGGACCTCACCTCCGCGGCGTTCGGTCGCCGGCTGCTGGACGCCATCGGGCCCGTCCTGGGCGATTGGCTCGATCGGCGGCACGGCTCCCTCTCCCTGCGACTTGTGCAGGTGCTGTCCGGGCATGGTTGCTTCGGATCGTACCTGCACCGGATCGGGAGGGAGGAGTCTCCGGCGTGCCACCACTGCGGGGCCGAGGTGGACACAGCGGAGCACACCTTGGAGGTGTGCCCATCGTGGTCCGAACCTCGCCGCGCCCTGGTGGCAGTAGTCGGGGCCGACCTCACGCTCCCCAGCGTGATCGCCGCCATGCTGAGCGGGGAGGAGGCATGGGCGGCGGTAGCCTCCTTCTGTGAGGACGTAATGTCACAGAAGGAGGCGGCGGAGCGCATGCGAGAGGACGACCGGAACGCCTTTACCGGGAGTCCCACATACCCCTCTCCCGTCCCCCGACGGGAAGGGGATGCGTAATGGCATTTTTTCCCAGGGACAAAAAAAAAAAAAAAAGAGTCACTACGAGGAAGTCAACACTGCGGGGAACCCCCATCGTTCGCGAGCCCGGCCCTAGCCCGCCGTGTTCGGAGTTGGCGAGTGACCCGTACGGCACGCCTTACCGAATGGTGCTCGGTAAGCTACGGGCTTGGTCTCCACCCCTGACGCAGACACTCCGACCGGATATCCTCCGAGGAGTGCTGTCGTCGCTGTTCCCGCAGCGGGCCAACTTTTCACCACCTTCGATGGCCCGCCCTGCAGCGCGTGAGGAGGAGGAGGACATAAGTAATAGCTACAAATGAGTGAGCTGGCAACACCGCTGCTTGACGTGCACGATGAAACACATCAACGATACGCGGGGAATCCCCGGTGGTTAAATTAAACGTCGTTCGTCTCGTTAGTCATATCACGCGCTTGCGTATATTCGTTTTTGTTTTTGATTGTGTTTTTTAAGACCATGAGCAGTGTCCACTATTGGGACATGATTTTGATTTATATTCGAAGATTGCAAAGGTTCACGCGCTTAATGAAACAACTTGTTCGTAAGAGACCAGAAAAGAGAATATATTTAAATTTTAACTGAAAAATTAGGAGGACAAAAGAGTAAGTGAGTGAGTGATTGAAATGACTTGTTGCATGACTGGTTGAATGGCTGGTTGAATGGGACTGCTGTGGGCTCCTGCCGATAGGTGGCGGTAGACGGCGCCGACATATTCCCCCCGCTTGAATCGCTCGCGTTCAAGGGTTTTCTTCAACCTCAAGCAAGGGACAGATGCGCGCGAAGGCCCTCCCCACAAGTCCTCGCGCTGTCAGGCATTCAGCGACGCGTGCCACGCCGTCGGGTCCCGGGAATAATCTCAACACCCGACCCATGCGCCAGTGTAATGGAGCTGCGTTGTCGTCGGCGAGAATGACTAGATCCCCGACGCGTAGGTTGCCGCGACTGGTTCGCCATTTGGAGCGTTGCTGCAGCTCCCCGATGTAGTCACGCTGCCAACGACGCCAGAAGTGTTGCCGTATTTGTTCGATCCTGGCGTAGCGATCCAGGCAGGTGAAATTCTTCTCCTCCAGAGCTGGTGCAGGCAGTGCAGTGAGCGGCCGGCCAATCAAAAAGTGTCCTGGGGATAGAGGAAGAAGGTCGTGAGGGGATGCAGAAAGCGGGGACAGAGGACGACTATTTAAGATCGCCTCAACCTGCGTAAACAAAGTACACAACTCCTCGAATGTCAAATTTGCATGCCCCATAATGCGTTTTATGTGGAACTTGGCGGATTTAATGCCCGCTTCGGCAAGTCCAGCGAAGTGAGGAGTGTAGGCAGGAATAAATGTAAATTTTATATTTTCGTCGACGGCAAAGTCATATTTGACGGTAGGAGGAAAAGAAAAAACACGTTAATTTTTGCGCGCTATATTTAATTTCAATAAAAACTGTAAAATTTGATTTAATATGTATGTGCCTTTAAGAATTTCTGCCTGCCAGTTGTCCTTTAAAGCAATTCAAACAATAGTGTACTAAATTATTGATTTATCTACACAATAACACCATGGAAGCAATGAAGAACACGCTGGAAGAGCTCACTAACCACTTCAACACCAGGATGTTAGATTTTCAGAAGCAATTAAATGGCTCGGGCCCTTCTATAGTAAGTCCAACAACAAATATTCAAAGTCAATTTAATTCATTCCGCTCTTTTGTTATGACAGCCTTAGAAAATTTACAACTGCAAGTTGAATTATTATCAAAACAGTTTGATGCTATGGAGATGCGGTCCAGACATAAATTTCTTTTGCTACATGGTGTTCCTGAAGCTAAAACTGAAGAGATATTTGATTGTGTGAGTAAGCAGCTGACTGATCATGTCAAGGTGCCACACATTTCGGTTAGTTCATTTAGTCATTGCCATCGGTTAGGACATCCCAATGGAAGTAAGCCTCGCACAATTCTCTTAAAGTTTAAAGATAAGAATATGAGAGACAAAGTGTGGGCTAGTAAAACTAACTTAAAAGGTTCTGGCTTAACATTGTCTGAACTTCTAACTCAACCCAGACATAGAACATTTATGGCTGCTAGACAACGTTTTGGCATCACAAAGTGCTGGACAAGAAATGGCACTATAATTATCCAAGGTGAGGATGGTTTAAAACATCATATTACTACATTGGCCGAGTTAAATTCCATCCCAATGGCTGTTTCTGGTAATAATGTACCACCTCTGGAGTCAAGTTCTGCTGCAACTATCAAATCACTCAAAACAACTAATCCTAGACCTAAGAGAATTGTAAAAAAATAGATTTAATTATTTTTCCTCTTAAATTTCTTTTTTATGTAGGCTGTTTTTGGTTATAATTTTGCGCTGCAAACCACATTATATTTGTATATCTTTTGCTAATTCTAGTTAAAATTTAGTAATTTTATTTATTGAATCTTTTATAGTATGTATTTTAATATTGTTGAATATCATTTAGGTTAATTTAATTAGATTTAATATATATATTTATATTTTTTACAATTTTTAAGAAAGAATATTTAAGTATATTTATTATTGTTGCTAGTTTATATACTAAAGACACTACTAAAGACAGAGAAAGACGTTGCTCCATTGACCATTTCAACAGCTTACATAAAAAGTTTTGTATAATCTTTTTTTTTTGTTTATATTTTGGTTGCTTTTATTTATGATTATTTATTTTTTTTCTTTTCATTTTTTTTTTGTACTTTCTCTGATTTTTTTTGTTTTTTTTAATATATTTTTTTCAATTTTATAGTATATTGTTTTATAATTTTAATTTACAACCATTAGACTGGCGGGTCGAAAATAAATATAATTACCTTAATTTTATTATATTATAAAATTTTAGCTCATCTTAGTTTATTTTATAATTTACTTATTTTATTTGTATATTTTATTTGTTTATTTTTTTTTCTTATTTTATTTTATATTATAGATAGTATATTTTTATATTTTGATACATACTTTAAATTATCTGATATATATTTATTATGTCTTTATTATGTGATATACCTAGTGATGTTTTTAATTCTTTATCGTCAAACAATTCATCTAGTAGTGACAGTTTCCACAGTACGTCTATCCCTTCACTTAATGTGACCTTTGATTCTTACTTCTCAACTTGTTTGAAAAATTTCAATGTCATTCATATCAATGCCCAAAGTATTCCGGCCCATTTTCCTGAAATGCTTGCATCATTTGAGTCCCGCAATATTCATGCAATTCTCATTTCTGAATCATGGCTTAAGCCATGTTTACCTTCATCTAGCTACTCATTACCCGGTTTTAAATTGATTCGCAATGATCGCATTGGAAAGGGTGTGAGTGGAGTAGCGATCTATCTACGATCTCATATATCCTTTAATATAGTCAGCTCGTCTGCTCAACCTCCTCCGTTGATTCAATTGAACATCTTTTAATCGAGGTACTCATGTCCCACTCGAAAATCCTTTTAGGCGTTGTCTATAGCCCCTCTACCTCAAATAATTATTTTTCATCTTTATACAACCTATTAGAAAAAATGCTACCTTCATACAGTCACTCTATTTTTATGGGAGATTTAACACCTGTCTGTTAAAAATGATATACGTAGTAAAAAACTGGTAGCAATTACAGAATCTTGCAACTTACGTATACTTCCCCTCTCTGCTACCCACGTTTCCCCTGGCTGTACTCCCTCGCTTCTAGACTTGATTATGGTATCCTCTACAGATTTCGTCTTAAAGCATGGACAATGTCCTGCTGATGCTTTTTCTTTTCACGATCTAATCTATCTCTCTTACAAAATTCGTCCTCCTTAATTTAAATTAAGAATACTTCTGTTACGTAATTTTGGTGGTATGGACAGAGATCGTCTATGTGACGATGCTAAAAATATAGATTGGAGTCCAGTATTATTAGCAGACACAGTTGATAGTAAAGTCGAGATTTTTAACTCTCTTTTGGAGCAACTTTATGATTTACATGCTCCCATTAAACCAGTTAAAGTTAAACATTTACCTGCGCCATGGATCAATTCAGATTTAAAATCACTAATGCATAAAAAAAATGTAGCAAAGCATTTAAGCTCAATGACAGTGATGAAAACCGGGTAAAATATATTAGAGCTCGGAACCGCTGCACTACATCATGTAGAGATGCACAAAGACGCCATATCTATAAATCTGTCGTTTACAGTATCCTATACCATCCTGTCACTCCGTTGTACCTCAAAGAACGATTTAAGTTCTTGGGGTCGAGCACCCTTCATTCCCAGCATCTCCGTTCCCGCAACAACAATCTCCTAGAAATTCCTCTTACCCACACTAAATGCTATGGAGACTCTTTTACTATCAAAACTGTAAAACTCTGGAATGCGTTGCCGGAGGAAATTAGAAAATCTCAGACGATAGAAATATTCAAACGTCGGCTTAAAAAGTACTATCTTACACAGTAGTCTCCTGTGTGTATGAATTTCATTTACATGTATGTATGTATGTATTTATGTATGTATGTATGTATATATGCATGTATGTATGTATGTATGTATGTATACATGTATTTATGTATTTATGTATGGTAGTACGTATGTATTGATATGTAAGTGTATGTATATTCAAACGATTTTAACCATTACTTTT
>JAZFAU010000824.1:0-42297 GCA_037178615.1 Dione vanillae
TATATTGTTTCTTTCTGTCTCAGGAGAAATAGAACCTGATTTTGTCACAGGCGTACCTGTTGTGTTACAAAATGATCCGTTTTTCTGGTTACTTTCTTGCTTAAGTGCGACATCATTTTTGAAAATTTTTATATGTATATATAGAAATAATAAAAAGTATGTGTTTTATTTAATATTTTTAATCGTTTTTTCTAACAGAGACATCTATTGTTTAATAGCAGTAACACAATTGTTATTCGATATATTAGTTGCTAATAATATGTTTATTTACTCTTAGATGGCGTTAGTGAGCAAAAATTTTGAACAAAAAACGGAATTCGTATGGTCTATTATTTGACATGAGGCTGCATTTAATATTTATTCCATTGTTTTTACATAAAATTAAGAAACACTTTGTTGTAACTGTTTTTAAATTATGTTTCAATTATTAGTCAAGCACTATACTCTCTGGTTCAATTGAAATAGTCTTATATGTGATTGTAATCATAGATCTTTATTTCGTAGCAACGTAGGAGCAATAGACCCCTATTATTCAGTACCAAAAATTCGAAAATCGACCAATGGTAACTGGTTCAAAAATAAAATTAACAAAAAAGTCCCAAAAAATCGTTTCAAATTTAACAAAAGCGTCCAAAAAGTGATTTTATATATTTTTGTATATAGATCTACTATATATATATCGAAAACGTAGACCTACTGTCAATTTCAAAAAATTCGAATTGTATGAAAAATTCTCGCAACTACTGAGCTTAGATAGATTCTCAGTAATTAGTAGGTATAAATAATGTTTTTTAGGCTTTTTTCGGTTCCTATTGCACCAAATTCAAAAAATTTGGTGTTTTTTTTTTTTGGAAAATGGCTTGTATGCTGTTGACCTCAATTGGCCTTGACAGCGTCACCGGGGGGGGGGGGACGGAGTGTGCCTCGTCCCCAGAGAATAAAGTGAGCATTAATGTCTGCTCAGAAGAAGGGGTGTAAAGCGGTCATGGACCGACTGGCCCCGACGCGCCGAGGCGCGGTCGTGTCGTTGTGAGAGATGGGCCGCGTCGCCTGTTACGGCGGCGACGGCGAGTCTTTGGTACTGAGGAGTGTAACCTTCCGTTGTAGTTACGGTTGGCTACAGTAATTGGGTCATCGGGGTCTAGAAGAACGCTTCGAGGGCGTCGAAGTAATTTGTGAGGATGGGGAGCGTATTTAGACGCTTCAACGATTAGGGGATTAGGATGAGAGTCTGCGCGCTCGTAGTAGCGCTTGGCTAAGCCTTTGCAGAGCTCTTTGATCGATTCCAATTCGAAGTCTTTATGTAGGTCAACGTTGCGAACGTACCAGGGGCATCCGGATGCTATTCTAAGAAATTTATTTTGGACTCTCTGAAGGAGATCTGTGTTAGTGTGTGCGAACACTACACTGGCGTATGTTATGATGGGGCGGATGCAAGTTTTGTAAAATGTCAGCTTCTTACGAAGTGACATTTTACTTCGCTTGCATATGAGCGGGTACAGCCTGCTCAGGATGAACATGGCTTTGTTTCTCACGTGTCTAATGTGAGGACGGAAAGTGAAACGCGAATCTAGGATGACCCCTAGATATTTGACCTGGTTTTCCCAGGGGATCGGTTTATTTTGTAGCCGTATAGTAGAGACGGTTTTGTAACGTTTATTTTATTTATTTATTTATTTAAGATTCACCAGTGGTAAATATATTAACACGTACAAAGGTATACAATTTTTA
This sequence comes from Dione vanillae, assembly GCA_037178615.1. Taxonomy (NCBI): domain Eukaryota; kingdom Metazoa; phylum Arthropoda; class Insecta; order Lepidoptera; family Nymphalidae; genus Dione; species Dione vanillae. The sequence goes on from JAZFAU010000824.1 coordinate 1,732, forward strand.
CACAACTTAAAACTAAATGCATTACCTATTAAGGTGAATACCACTTGCAAAGATAAAGTTGAAGATGACAAATTTACAAATAATTAATTGTTAGTAAATTTAGGTTGAAAATGACAAGGATTAATAATAATAATAATAAGATAATAACAACAAATATAAACAAAATAAATTAATTGGCTGACAATTTTGACAATATATTTTTGTGAAACTTGTTTGATGAGTCTCCAAATGGGTCTAAAACAGCACTGTGCTCATTCAAAATTTTACATAAGCGAGATACAGGTGAATTGCTTCCTAAAACAGTTTTGCGGAAAGGTCTAACTAATGGTGTTATTGGTTTACGTGGAAATCTAATTAGAACATTCAGTTTAATTTTAGACATCAAAAACGAGTTATCATAGTTGTTGTTAAGTTTTATATAGAAATTTTAAATCCAACAAATCCCTCCGGTCACTTAGTGAAAGAATTTTGAAAAATTCCAATCTTTTTTTGTTAGAAGGAAGTATTTTCCCTTTACCTAGCGAGAAAGTAAGATGATAAAGAAAACGTTTCTGTATCCTCTCAAGTCTTAAGCAGTGAGTTGCATAATGCGGCCTCCAAACAACGCTTCCGTATTCCAGTATACTCCTTACTAAGCTATTAAATAAAATAATTTTTGTTCTAGAATTTCTAAATAATCTCATATTTCTAATTACAAAACTTAACATTTTCGAGGCACGGCTAATAACACCATCAATATGAGGTATGAAAGTTAATTTTTTGTCAAAGATTACTCCCAGGTCTGAAATTCTGTCCACAGATTTAATAGGGGCACCATCTATGTAATAATTCGCTTGAAATTCTTTTAAAACTCCTGGTGAATGATATCCATGAACATTTTACAGGATTATGTCTCATGCCATTATCATTACACCAATGGTATAATCTTGTCAGATCATCTTGTAAAAGAATAGTGTTTGGTTCTTCAATTATTTTAAGAATATTTTTATGATTTTTAAAGTGTTAATCCACACTGAGGATAGAAAAAAACTTAAAGAAAACATATAAAAATTTGAACGCAGCGGGACTCGAACCCGCGCCCTCCTGCGAACCGTGCAGGCGCTCTCACCACTGAGCCATGCGTTCTACATCACGCCGCGTTGAAATTCTTATATGCTTTTATACAACTAACAACGATATAAGTTGTTCGAGTCCCGCTGCGTTAAAATTTTTTATATGTTTTCTTTAAGTTTTTTTTTAATTATTTTTTATTTTTTCTTTAATTTTAAAAATCGAAAATCGAATGATGTTAACTGCTTCAAAAAATAATTAACAAAAAATTTAGCAAAGTCCCAAAAATGTGTTTCAAATTTAAAAAAAAACGCCGAAAAAGTGATTTTATGTAGTTTTTATATATAGATCTACTATATATATCCAAATTGTAGACCTAAAGTCAATTTGAAAAAATTCAAATTTGTATGACGAAATCTCGCAACTACTGAGCTTAGGTGGATTCTCAGTAATTTATATGTAAAAAATACGTTTTTTAGGCTTTTTTCGGTTCCTTTGGCTACAAATTTTAAAAAAATTTTGGTGTCGATGGATAGGGCTCCTGAAGACCTATAAAACGATATATGTCAAGGGGGGGGGTGAGGGGGGTGTGTCAAAAGTTAAAAAAAACCCCAAAAAATACGAATTTTTCAACTGAAATTGCGTCAAAAGACGCTTTAAATTTGCCCAAAAAATTTTTGAAATAATTTACCAACGTAGGAGCAATAGGCCCCTACGATTCAGTCCCAAAAAAATCGAAAATCGAATGATGTTAACTGCTTCAAAAATATAATTAACAAAAAATTTTGCAAAGTCCCAAAAATGTGTTTCAAATTTAGAAAAAACGCCGAAAAATTTTTTTTTTTTTTTTTCGAAGTGGCTTGATTGCTGTTGACCTCAATTGGTCTTGACGGCGTCACCGGGCGGGAGGGGGACAGAGTGTGCCTCGTCCCCAGAGAACAAAGTGAGCATTATTGGCTGATCAGAAGAAGGTGAGTAGGACGGTCATGGACCGACGGGCCCCGCCGCGCCGAGGCGCGGTCGTGCCGTTGTGAGAGAGGGGCCCGCGTCGCCTGTTACGGCGGCGACGGCGAGACTTTGGTGCTGAGGAGTGTAACCTTCCGTTGTAGTTACGGTTGGCTACAGAAATTTGGGTCATCGGGGTCTAAAAGAACGCTTCGAGGGCGTCGAAGTAATTTGTGAGGATGGGGAGCGTACTTAGACGCTTGAACGATTAGGGGATTAGGGTGAGAGTCTGCGCGCTCGTAGTAGCGCTTGGCTAAGCCTTTGCAGAACTCTTTGATCGATTCCAATTCGAAGTCTTTATGTAGGTCAACGTTGCGAACGTACCAGGGGCATCCGGATGCTATCCTGAGGAATATATTTGGACTCTCTGAAGGAGATCTGTGTTAGTGTGTGCGAACACTGGCGTAGGTCATTATGGGGCGGATGCAAGTTTTGTACAATGTCAGCTTGTTGCGAAGTGACATTTTACTCCGCTTGTATATGAGCCTGAGCCTGAGGGTATAGCCTGTTCAGGATGAACATGGCTTTGTTTCTCGCGTTTCTAATGTGAGGGCGGAAAGTGAATCGCGAATCTAGGATGACGCCTAGATATTTGACCTGGTTTTCCCAGGGGATCGGTTTATTTTGTAGCCGTATAGTAGAGACGGTTTCGTACCGTTTACGCGGAAAGAGTACCGCTGCGCTTTTCTCCGGGTTGACCTCAAACCGCCACTTGCTAAACCAATCGCCTAAGGCGTCGGCCGCGAGTTGCAGTCTTTCGGCTAGGATCCAAGCGGAGCGGTCCGTGGTGTAGAGCGCGGTGTCGTCGGCGTACATCGCGAGTTCTACTTTTGGAACGCGCGGAATATCGCTCGTGTACAGTGCGTATAGAAGGGGGGAGAGTGTGGAGCCTTGTGGGACTCCAGCGCGGACGGGACGACGCGACGAGAGGGTCCCTTCTATACGGTAGCGGAACGTGCGGTTCGACAAGTACTCTCGAATGTGTGCACGAGAGAGTCCGGGAGTGCCATACGGCGGAGCTTGAAGAGCAGGCCGTTGTCCCACACCTTGTCGAATGCTTTGGCGATATCTGGGAAAAACGGCAGCCGTGTCGCTGCGGATCGAACGGTGGACGTGGTATTTCGCGATGTGTTCGGTGAGTCGGTGAACTTGATGAATGGCAGAGTGCCGTTGTCGAAATCCAAACTGCTCGTCGATGAGCAGTTTCTTCGTCTCTACTATTTCTTTAATGCGAACGAGTACGATTCTCTCGTAGACTTTCCAAGGGCAGCTGATGAGGGATGGGTCTGTAACTCGAGGGTAGGTGGGCGGGTTTTTTGGGCTTACAAATCCCTATGACGGTGGCTTCCTTCCATTCGGCGGGGAAGGAGCACCCTGCTAAAAGAGCATTGAAAATCATGACCAATAAAGACACGAATTGGATCGAAAGATTTTAAGGACCTTGTTGGGGATGTTGTCAGATCCCGGGGCCTTCTTGGGATTGAGGTCCTTGAGGATATTTTTAACTTCGTCTACGTCGGTCGGGCGAACCCGGGTTTGCCGGGCGGGGGCATCGATGCCCACTCTGCCACCTCGGAGTCCACCATCGATAGGTGTTCCCGGGGCGCATGGCTGACTGCTCGGTGAGCATTGCGCTTTAAACTATCTGTGAGGCATTCCGCTTTTTCTGTGTCGTCGGCCGCGGTAGAGTTATCCGGCTTAGTGAGAGGAGGCATAGTCGCCACTGTGTCGGATCGAAAGGTTCTCGACAACGCCCAGAACGCCTGGGCCGTTGGCGTGAGCCCCTCGAGCCGAACATCCCAAGACTCGCCTCTGAGCTGTTCAAATTGGGATTTGACTCTTCTCCTAAGGTCGTTAAGTTTTTTACGGTTTTTGTCGTTAGGACACGCGTCGTGGTCTCTGGTGGCCTTATTTTTTCGTCGAATAAGGCGTCGTAGTTTCTCTGAGATCTCAAATCTGCCTTCGGGCAGATCTGGGACCTCTTTTGGGGCAACTTTGGAGCGTGTCCTGTATAAATTGGGTAAATTTAGTCGTGGCGTCCTTTGCTACGTCTACGGAGTCTATGATGCCAGGAATCATGTGCGCGAGAGGGGAGTCGTCCGCTCTGATGAGTTTGGCGAAATTTTCCAATTAATAATGACTTTTGTTGGCTGGCCTGAAGGGCTGTCCGAACCTAGTTTTTAAAACTACTGGTCTGTGGTCAGAGTCGAGTTCCGATAGCGATTCTATAGAGCTTATCCTGAGGGACACGTCCTTAAGAATGGCTATGTCCAGAACTTCTGGGCTGCCTATTTGTCCGGTTGGATACCTGGATGGTGTTGATGGGCCTAGTACGGAGAGGTTGTATCTATCCGCGAGGCTTTTAGATATCGGCCTTTGGTGTTTTGGCGGGTCGAATTCCCACGGGGTTCTTGCTATTGAGGTCCAGTCCAGGACCGGGGACCCATATTAATCAGAAGTTTTAAGTCATTTCAAGTAAGGGCTTGTTCGGTGAGAGGTAAAACCCAAGCTATTATAATTGGCTGATGGCCTGTGGAAAAATCTGGCATATAGACGCCTCGACGTTTTCAAGGGCCGCAGGCGGATCTAGTGGTACGCAATGCAACGTCTTTTTAAAATACAAGAGGGTTCTTCCCCTTGCGAGGTGGGACGATCGTTGCGTATTAAGCGGTAGTTCGCGATTTTCGGATCACGTATGCCGGGTTTCAGGAACGTTTCCTGTATGCAAAAAATGTCGAGTTGGTGCGCGGTAACGAAATCGCGTATTAGGTCGTTTTGGCCGGCGACACTGTTTGCGTTGAACGTCGCGATCGATAGGGCTCTAGGTTTTATGCGCGCGAGTCGCGTGTCAGCGGACAAGGGGGGTTTTTATTTAACGTAGCCATTTGAAAATTTTTTTGCGTTAAAGAAAGTTTGACGGCGTGCTCAAGGGTCGCGTTACGTCTGGCGTTTTTTGTGTTTTCTAATTTTTCCCAGCAATTTTTCGAGCAGATTTTTCGTCTAGATCTATCATGTCAGCGAGTTCACTTATGTTATACGTTTCTGTGGGCTGCGCGGGGGTAGACAGCCGGGGGTCCACCCTTGGTTCGGATTGCGGTGGCTGACGGTTGGCCAGCCGCGGGTCCCTTCGCGACGGAATATATGTGGGAGCTTGAGCGAGCCGAGGGTCCACGCTTGGTGTTGGCGTGTATTTGGGTGTTTGGTTGACCTGCCCGGGGGGCCACCATGGTGCGGCTAGGCGAGGTTGCATGGGATTGAACCATGCGTTGGTTGTTGGTGCAGGTGCCCGGGGGGTACTCATGCGGGGGTGAAGGCATCGCATGCGTGTTATGGTAATATTTGGAGGGTCTCGAAACCCTCCCCATCCCGTCGCCCTGCCTTGCGTGCCTGCGGCGCGGGGCCATGGGGCATCCTCTGTAATTCGCGGGATGCCCCTGGGTCCCGCACAACACGCAGCTCGGCGGAACGACGGGGTTCTGGCACTTTGCGGGGGACAATCCGCGGTGCCATGATCCTCCAGACACTTGACACATCTGTGTCTGCCGTTACAGTTACGTGCTGAGTGCCCGTACCTTGGCGCGATGACACTGCCCTATTAGGCCGCGGTTTCCAGGGGGCTCCACGCGGAGCCCGTGAGAAAGCATACGGCTTTGATTGTTGAAAATTTCTTACCCTCTGGGTAAGGGTCGGAAATTACAGGCAGCTGTCGTACGGTTTTTTGCTTTTGAAATGGTACATCCGATGTACCTCGCGAACCGGGTATCCTTGGGACGAGAGGTCCTGCAGGATATAATCTGTCTCTATCTCTTTTGGTAAACCCTTGATGACGACGCGCAATTGCCGCTCGTCCTCAAGGGCGTACGTGTGGAAGCCCACGTTGACTAAGGGTGTGCCGTGAGGCGGCGGTGGTCCGACGTCTGAGGGCATTGGACTTTGATGCCCTCCTGGGAGGCTCGCGCAGACGTGAAAGGACACTTTCTGCGCGAGCATCCATGCTGACACCTTTCCCATGCCCCCTTATCCTGGATTATTACGGCGGCGGTGCCCTAACACGCGGAACGGATGCTTGTCGAGGCCGTAGGGGCCGGGGAGATGATTATTTCCGGTACCGAGGGGACCGGGGAAATGATTGTAGAAGCCTCCTCGTCACGGGGTACGGGGGCTGCGGCAGCCTTTTTAGGGGCTTTCACGGGGACGGACTTAACGTTTTTCGCCTTTCGTTTGGCGGCCTTAGTGACCTCCGTCTCGAATTCACCCTCTGCGGCTGTCCTCAGTGGAGGTCCATCGCAGCGGGTGCTTCTTGCACTTTACAAATGTCATCGGCTATCGAAAGCGGACGCGTGGTTTTCTTTAAGGAAGGCTAAAAGCGCTTCCATTAGCATGGTCGTTGAAGCCATGTTTATCGGACTTAAAGAGAGACCTAGGTTAATTAAATGATTAATACTTATGATACCTCTCCTTAGGCGGGTCGGGCGGCAGGGCAGGATCGGCGGCGCCTCGTATCATGCTTTCTTCTCTTTATGTGCACAAAATCGCGTAAAGGGAGACGGCGTCAGGGCTATGCCCTCTGACCGTGGGTTTCTATTCGGTGCCTATGACGATAGGCACGGCGTTGGAGAGAGCACAAAAATGCGCTCTATGAGTGTAAACTCATTTAAAAGGTCTGGGTAAAAAGTTTAAATTTGTAAAAAGGGGAGGTCAAATTTGGTGAAAAGTGGGATTTGGTCATAAATGACATTGGGAAAAAATGAGCCATGTGCCGAGAGGGCGGTCTGCCCAGCCAGGTGAGACCCAAGGCGGCACCGTGAGAGGCCCAGCTTAGGCGACCAGCGTCCGTACCCGGCGGCTCAGAAGATCAAAAATTTGGGATAATTAAGAATATGGAGTTGGTAAAGAGGGTTGAGTCTGAAATAGGAATGACCAAATCCCTGGCGAGGGCTTTAGCATCGGGAGGGGCGGGAATGGAGTGGGGCGATATCAATGAGATGATGATATGAGGATGAATCGGCGCGTGAGACATGTTGGTGGTCAGGCGGCGTATGTGCTCGTCAAGCCCTCTACTCGAAGATCACGATGTAAAGTCGTGTTCCTCACGAAGTAGGGGGCTTGGGATACTCTGCGTAGCGCGATGTTCTGCACAACCTGCATGCTCCTCTGTCGGCACCGATGCACGAGTGCGTACCATGCAGCTGTGGCGTACGTCAGGTGGGGTCTTACGTATGTCCGGTAAAGTTGCACCTTTATCTTAAGGGAGAGTCTCGACTTCCATAAGGGTTTCAAAATTGGAGCGCCGCTTTCGCCGCGTTGGTGCATTTCCGTACCTGGGAGGCGCATCGAAAGATGTTTGTCGATGACGACACCCAGGTAAGTGGCCCTCCGTGGACCACTTGACTTGGCGGCCACGCAAGGATGAGATGTGGTGGAGGGCTTGCGGTGGGGACCAAAGGAGACAGCCTGTGTCTTGTCCACGTTGAGACACAGTCTCCATTTGGCCATCCAGCTCGGAAGGAGATCCAGGGCTTGTTGGACTTTACCGGTGCGTTGGCGTGATGTGAGGTTGCCAGGAGTGCAATATCGTCAGCGTATAAAGCGAGCATGACGTCTGGGGTAACCGGGATATCATCGGTGTAAATAGAGTATAAAAAAAGGGGACAGTATACTGCCCTGCGGTACCCCAGCGGTGATCGGTGGCTGCTGAATGATGGCACTCTCCACCCTCACACGGAAAGATCTGCCTTGTAAGAATGAAGCTACCACTCGGAGGATGTGATAAGGGACGTTCGAACTGGGTCAGCTTGTAAAGGAGGCCGGGATGCCAGACCCTATCGAAGGCCTTGACTACATCAGGAAGGCTGCAGTGGCACTCTCCTTCTTGTTCCAGGATGTGGTGATGTAGTGGATCACCCTGGCAAGTTGGAGAGTTGTGGAGTGACTGTCTCTGAAGCCGAACTGTTCAGGACGTGTGGTGATATTGGCCTGTAAAGAGGGCAGTAAAAGTTTTTCGAAAAGTTTCGACAGTGCACTCAGCAGGGTGATCGGGACGATAGCTGTCCGGTTCTTCTGGTGTTTCTTCCCTGGTTTTGGAATCATGATGACCAGGCCCTCCTTCCACGCTTGAGGAAAGTAACCCAAGCGCAGGATGGCGTTGAAGAGCCTGGTGATTCCTGCTATCGTCCTCTGAGGTAGGTGGCGTAGAGCTCCGTTGGTGATGCCATCCCTACCTGGAGCCTTTCTCGTCTTCATCTTCCTGATGGCTTTTCTAATTTTGCAAGGTGAGAGGAATGGTGGTGGTGGGAGTGGTAGCGTAGGAGAAGTAAGTGCACTGGCAACCTCTTCTTCCAGACGGTGATGAAATTCCGGGCACTGACTTGGATTCGGGGTGAACTGGGTGGCAAGGTGTTCAGCCAGGATAGAAGCTCTCTCCTCCGAAGAGTAGCGGAGGGTACCATCAGGATGGATGAGAGGCCTGATGGGAGGTTTCTTATTAGTGAGCAGCCGACAAAGTTTGGTAAGGGAGACGACGTCCTCACCAGCCTCTACAATCCGGTCTTCCCATTTGTCGGCTGCTGACGAGTCCAGTTCAGCACGAATCTGCTCGATGATATTGTTGAGCTTGGTCTTCGTGGCTGGTTCCCGGGTCTTCTGCCACTCAGCACGGATCCTCCTTTTCCGTGCTATTAGCTGGAGTACCTTATTGGGTATAGGTGGCAGGCGTCTGGTGTTGGGAGGAGCAGAAGTGGCCTCTTCCATGGCATCCCTAATGGAAGAGACAAGGCTCGACTCCAGGCGGTCAATGCTTGGTGCGTCGTTCAGAGGCTCCGATCTTGATGGTGTGATGTTGTGGAGGCGCTGCATGAATGTCTCCCAGCAGATGTTGCGTCTGGGCGGGGGGTTCCTTGCGATTGCCAGCTGTCCTGAGACAACCGCAAGAACAGGAAGGTGATCAGACCCCCACGCCTCTGGGAGAGTTTCTAGGGAGATGCAATCGATCCCTTTATAAACTGCGAAGTCGATTACGGAAGGAGAGTGGGTGTTGGTGGAGGAAAAGTGGGTCGGCGAGTCCAGACCCAAGACTTCATAATGATGTCGTGCTGCATCAGCAAGAAGCCTACGACCGTTGGTGCAGGTGGTGGTGTTGCCCCAAACGGTGTGCTTTGCATTCCAGTCCCCAGCGACCAGGGTTGGGGTAGTGCTGTCCAGCAGTGCTCGCACTTCCTCTAGGTCCAGACTTGGACGAGAGGGCCTGTAAAGGGCAAAAGTGCGAAGCGACCTGGATCCTAGCTGTACCTCCACGCCAAGGGATTGGAAGGTCTTGGAGTTCGGAGAGGAGATGTTTGAAAATATAGTGTTGCTTCGGACTGCTACGAGGAGGCCTCTGAACGCGTTGTCTGCAGGAGCATCCAGACGGTAAATGTGGTAACCAGGGAGGTTTGCACTGTCTGAAGTCCTGAGGTGAGTCTCACTTATGAGGGCGATGTCAATATTTTGTTGCCTGAGGAGGAGACGGAGGGATTGTACCTTCCCCTTCAGGTTGGAGGCATTCCAGAAGACTACTTTCAATTCATTCATTTTGGAGTAGTCTCATCATACCGCTTAACACGGTTTGCACTGGGTCTCGGACCTCTCTGAGGGCGTGTAAGACCTCTTGTAAAGCATCGATAGCCCTGTCTACTGCGACCACTTTAGACTTTTGGGCTACCGGTTTCGGAGCCGAGACTGGAATGCTAGGGGAGGTGGTAGAGGTGGTGGTGGTGGTGATGTTTTTGGCAGTGGTCGCGGCTGCTGCCTTCCTGCCTCTACCTTTGCCACGCTTGTTTTTGTGCCTGTATCCCCCCGTCCTATCAGTGGAGGCATTTGAGTTGGCGGGTCTGGGTGCAGGTGTAATCGCAACGGTACCTGCCCTCTTGTTCCTGCGCTCTCTTTTATTTGAGGGCAGGAGAAGTAATTTGCGGGGTGAGCTCTCCCGCAATTTGCACAGGTGGCAGGCTCCTCTTTTGGGCGAGGGCATTCTCGAGCAAAGTGCTCCTCGCCACATCTGACGCAGGCCACGCGTCTATGACACCCGTGGCTGGAATGTCTGAAGGCCTGGCAGCGATGGCATTGTGCCGGCCCCTTTTTGCCTCTCCATGCCTCTATTTTGATGCCCGGCATGTAGAGGAGTTCGGTGATGTTATAGATGTCCGGGATCAGGTTAGGAGTATTAGTCATAATGACAAAAAATATGCAGCCAGGTCTCCCCATTCTGGCTTTAATTTATCTGACGTACTCCGCCTGAAAGCCCAGTTCTCCGAGCGCAACGGTGATTTCTTCAGGGGTGGTGGTCACTGGCAGCCCCCGGATGGCAAACTTTTTGCTCATCTCCGAGGGCAGTGCGTAGGAGAACCAGGAGATCCTCTCTGTTTTCTCAAGCTCGGATAGGTACAGAGGTACCTAGGTGGTAGAGGACGCAGACAGAGTACCGTGTCATCCAGAGGGATGACACGGTACTCTGTCTCCGAGCTTGGTGAGAATCTGACTCCTCTGCCGAATGGGCGGGCATTGGGGCTATGGCCAATCCTCTCCTTTAAAGTTTTAAAGTGATGTGCCCAGTTGGGCAGATATTCCACAATGAGCGGAGGACATCTTGGTTTCGGTTGAGTAGGAGGAGAAGGAGCTAGTGGAGTCACTTGTTGGGTGGTGATGGGTTGGTTGTTCGATGAATATGATACGCCGCCTGGTTTGGCTTTCAGCGCATCCGCAAACGTAGTAGTACCTGTAGATGTGGTTGGAGAAGATGTGGATGATGATGATAAGGTGGTGGTGGAGATGGTGGAAGGAGTGATAGGGATGTTGGGAATGATGAGTGAATCGGATGAGGTGATTGTATGAGTTTTCGAGGTGATGCGTGGGTCTCTAGATGAAAGTGGAGCACTAATAATGGGCTCTACACAATGCCTTTTGGGAGTGTTAATAATGGATGATGTCTTGTCAGTCAGTTCGTCGGGAGATCTGTGACGTCGAGAAGGACGTTGGGAAAGGGGAAGCGGTGGGGGAAGAGAAGAATCGGGATTGATGCTATTATATCTATCGTTAAGGAAAAGTGAGATGTGTTCAAGGAGAGGGGGGGATAAAGCTCCCTGCTCCTTGAGATGAGAAATTATCAGTCAGATCGGTCAGACTCTAACTGGGAGCGAGGTGAGTATCTGGCGTCAGAGGACATACTAACATTGTCTCCTGTCGAGCGACTTCGGGATCTGTCCCTGCGTAGACCTTTTCGTCCACTCATTGTTGAATTACTATGTGTGAAGCTCATTCGCGCACAAACGTTGTACACGCAACCCTATTGGTATCGCTACTAATAGAGTTGCGTCATACACGTCACTTGCCTTCGGTTGGTTCGTATATGTTCGGTTTCCTTTCGTATTTTTCTGAATTCTCGAATTTTGCCGATCCCGGCGGCGCCTCACAGCACTGCACAACACTACACTGCACGACACTGCACACACAACTGTTACGTACAAACGAGAGTACGCATTAGCGCGCGCGCACAAACGGTCTAGCTTATCAGCTTAGTCGTGAGAACGAAGACGGCACGTCCGCACGGCTCGGCAGGAGGTTTTGTCTTTTGTGTAAATGCGAACGCACGTACATGTTACTAAGCGCTCTCGTGAATACTAAAATAGTGAACATATGTGTTACGAAGAAAAGTAAGAAGACGAAGAGGATCGGACCTCAAGTGCGCAACGTGCCGCAGCGACGTCGTGTCGTGAGCGGCATTCTCCGTTGAGTTAGTTCTGTGTAGTGTCCGTAGGAGTCCGAGTGAGTAACATTTATTTTTATAATAGGTACTCACCCGCCGGCACAACGGTGGCACACTAGAACACAATAGGCACACACCCCTCGCCTCACCGCGGGGGGACTGAGTTTACGCCGCGCGTTATTCATTTAAAATGGCGCCAGCCCTGTTGTCGCCCGCTGCAATACTAGAATTTGTAGCAAAATCATGCCCCGACGCGCATGAAATGCTCAGTAGGTACTTCGAGTCCGCGAACTCAGAAGTTAATAATGTTCCGGAGCAGGTTCGATTCCAGCCCGAGAACAAAAATTCAGATAGTGACGTCGACTCCCACGGTAGCTCGAACTCCGAGGCCTCGGACGTAGACATGGAGTCTGCGAGTGACTCCGCCTCAGAGGAGGCATCGGACAACGCCTCGGGGGGTTCATCCTCGGAGGATGACGCGACCTCGACGGACGCCGCCGAGGAGGGGGATGACGGTTTCGAGACCGTCAAGTGTAAGTCGGCGAAGAGGAAGGCCAAAAAGAGCCTCAAAGCCCCGCCCCCCGCGAAGAGGGTGAACGGCCCGGCCGATTCACCGCCGCGTAAAAGGCGCGCAAAAAATAGCAAGGCGCCATCCGCGCCCGCCCCTATGGCTTCGCCCGCCACTTCTGCCGCGCCCGGTGCGCAGGCCGCGCGCGCCGCGTCTCAAACCGCGAATACGCCCGCGCCTACTAACGGCTCCGATTCCGCGTCCGCTCATGGCGCCGGTCGGGTTAAACTACCGCCGCCTATTATCATTCACGAAAAGAAGGCCTGGAGCGATGTGTCTAAGTGGACACATACGTAAATAAATAAGTACATTAAAAAAACCCAGCGCCTATTAAAAATTAAAGATGTGTGTAAAAATTACACCAGATTGTATAATGAGAGAAATAACATAAGAAATACTTTAAACAAGTATTCACAAGAAATGAAGAATAATAATTTGTTACATGAGGCTGAGGTGAATTCCCTACAGTTTGAGGTTACCACACTACATAATAAGTTAAAAACAATTTCTGGTAAATATGAATGTGCTCAGAGAGAGATTACAGAGCACATATCTGCTATGGATGAGCTGGTTAAGCTATGCCATCAGAATTCAGAGCGCTTTGAGTCACTCACAAAAAATTATGTCTGTGAGTGTCAAGTGCCCACATCTAGCCCTCCACGGCAGATACCAGAAATAATTTGTCAATCTCAGGTGGAGGGAGCTCAGGACAGCTTCTTAGGGATTAGGAAGTCACTACCCATATCCCCAACCAAAGAAAGTGATATTAAAATATATAGTGATAACCTGGGGAAACATATGGGTGTGATTTTAAATAGCATTTGTAAAGGACATTCAGTGTTAAATTATTGTATGTAGCTACATATTCCCAAATTATGAGTAAAATTTTTTCTAACACTCATTGTCCTAATACAATTTTAATTGTTTTGATTGGGGGAAGGGGAAATGTGAATAGAAAAGAATTACAAGAATATCATTCTCAATTAATAAATTTAAATGTTAAAAAAGTAATTATGTTCACATTTCCTTATATAAAGAAGTTGCCAAAAGAAAATAATATTAGGTATAATTTAAATAATATGTTACATATATTGACAAATAGTAATTATGTAACTTCAAATAATAGTAAAAACATAGAATTAATTGACATTAACAATGTATTTAAAAATAATAACTTGACATGTGATAGGCTGCACCTATCTTATTTTTATAAAAGACAGATAGCTAATATGCTATCATATTTTCGTGTGGTGTCCGGCTTCGAATAGCACCACCCCTACTCTTCCCGTGGGTGTCGTAAAAGGCGACTAAGGGAAATTACAGGAAACGGGCAGCAGCGTTTCCTTGTGTATTTCATTAACATCACTGCGCTCGCCAACCCGCCTGCCAAGCGTGGCGAGTAAGGCAAACCCCCCCAAATGACAGACGACCCAATGACCAGGCCCCCAGTCCCCGGCAGCTCCGCTAGTCCTGGCTACGGTAGCGGTCAGGTAAACGGCGGAGCAGGGGGTGCTAAGAATCTCCGGCAGACACCGGGCTACCACTACCAACGACGATTGGCCCTAGTAACACACAACGTGTGCACTTTGAGGACCGACGAGAAGATGGTCGAGCTGGAAGAGGAAATAGATATGTTACATTGGGATATTATAGGGTTATCAGAAGTCCGAAGAGAGGGCTAGGACACGATAACCCTCAAATCTGGTAACTTGTTCTATTACCGGGATGGCGACCAACAGTCACAAGGTCGTGTCGGGTTTATCGTTCGCAAGTCCCTCGTTAACAAAGTGATTGCAATCGACAGTGTGTTGAGTATGGTAGCTTACTTGAGACTTATAATATCTAAAAGATATTCACTAAAGGTCATCCAGGTATATGCTCCGACCTCGGCACACCCTGACGACAAATTGGAGGCCATGTATGAGGACATTAGCAAAGCCATACATGACTCCAAAACGCAGTACACTGTTGTGATGAGGACTTTAACGCAAAACTGGGCAAAAGATGCGAGGATGAGCTGAGAGTGAAGCAATTTGGATTTGGGCAGCGGAACCCAAGGGGAAAAAGGCTAGCCGAATTACTGGAGAGAGAGGGACTCTACATGATGACCTATTTCTTTCAGAAACCGCCTCACAGAAAGTGGACCTGGATGAGTCCCGATGGTTCCACTAAAAATGAAATCGACTTCATCATGACCACAAAGCGACACATATTCAATGATGTCTCTGTGATCCACAGGATTAAGACCGGAAGCGATCACCGGATGGTAAGAGGCATCTTGAATATCAATATAAAGCTCGAAAGGTTGCGTATGGTGAGGTCTATGCTCCAATCTATAAATGCACTCATCCAAAACCCCGAGAGCTTTCAGCTCGAATTTCAGAATCGCTTTGCTTGCCTGGACAGCTGCGTGTCTGTGGACGAAATAAACGATAGGATGGTGGAAACTATCAAACCAGTTGGCTCAAAATTCTTTAAAGCCCATCATAAAAGTAGACCCCAAAAAATATCCGACCTTACCAGGAACCAAATGGCTAGTCGGCGCTCTATGAAACTCCAACCTTCCAGGGATGCTGAGTCATATAGACAGCTCAACAGACAAATCTTCAAATTTTTGCGGCACGAAATTCGCTCCTTTAATACAAAATGTATTAAATAGACGATCGAACGAAACAAACATTCGAAAGTGTTCGCAAGAGAGGCCTCTATTGGGCAAAGTCATTTGACAAAGCTGAAAACGGGGGATGGCAGTATAGCGTCGACAAAACCAGAGGTATTGAGGGAGGTCGAAAGGTTCTACGGACAGTTATACTCCTCAGTCGCTAGCCCTGTCGCAAGCTCGGCCAAAGACCCAAGAGCCAAGCTAACCCGACACTATACCGAAGATTTTCCGGACATCAGCCTATGCGAGATTAGGATGGCCCTCAAACAACTCAAAAACAACAAGGCGCCAGGTGAAGACGGAATCACATCAGAGCTTCTGAAAGCGGGTGGAACACCGATACTTAAAGTCCTTCAGAGGCTCTTTAATTCCGTCATACACGAAGGCAAAACGCCAGAAACATGGAACAGGAGCGTGGTGGTCTTGTTCTTCAAAAAGGGCGACAAAACTCTATTGAAGAACTACCGACCCATCTCGCTGCTGAGCCATGTTTACAAGTTGTTTTCGAGAGTCATCACCAATCGTCTCGAAACTAGGTTTGATGACTTCCAGCCTCCCGAACAAGCCGGTTTCCGGAAAGGCTTTAGTACCATATACCACATCCACACGCTGCGGCAGATTGTACAGAAAACCGAAGAGTATAATCTGCCATTATGCTTAGCGTTTGTGGACTATGAGAAGGCCTTTGATTCGATCGAGACTTGGGCGGTGCTTCAATCTCTGCAACGATGCCATATTGATTATCGGTATATCGAGGTGCTGAAGTGCTTGTACAAGAACGCAACTATGTCGGTTCGAGTACAGGAGCAATGTACCAAAGCGATTCCATTGCAACGAGGTGTGAGACAAGGAGACGTCATCTCTCCGAAATTGTTTACCACCGCAATGGAAGACGCTTTCAAACTCCTGGAATGGCAAGGACGCGGCATCAATATTAACGGCGAGTACATCACTCACCTTCGGTTTGCCGCCGATATCGTGGTTATGGCGGAATCGTTGGACGATCTAAGCACTATGCTCGAAGACCTCAGCCGAGTATCTCAACAGGTTGGGCTTAAGATGAACATGGACAAGACGAAAATCATGTCGAACATCCATGTTGTGCCCACCCCGCTTGCAGTTGGGAACTCGCAGCTCGAAGTTGTTGACGAGTACGTCTACCTGGGTCATACGATCCAGTTAGGTCGGTCCAACTTTGAGAAGGAGGTCAATCGTCGAATCCAACTCGGCTGGGCAGCGTTCGGAAAACTACGAAATATCTTCTCGTCCAAAATACCTCAGTGCCTCAAGACGAAAGTCTATAACCAATGTGTGTTACCAGTGATGACTTACGGCACAGAAACGTGGTCTCTTACTATGGGCCTCATAAAGAAGCTCAAGGTCCTTGTGAGCTTGTGCATTTTATTGTTGTAAGTGTATACAGACCTCCCACTGGGTTGTATGAAAACTTTGAAACAATTTTAGAACAAGTCCTTGTAAAATTATCTGGATCTAAGAAATTCATAGTTATATGTGGTGATTTTAATATAAATTTGTTAGATAATTCCACCACTGCCACTAGATTCAGGTCTTTACTAAATTCATATAACCTAGTTAATTTATTTTTAGAGCCAACAAGAATTACTGACTCTACAGCAACTTGCATTGATAACATTTTTACAAATGCTGTACCAAAACAAAAATCAATAATTAATATGTTAAGTTCTGATCACTGCGGACAGATGGCTTCATTTTACTTTGGCAAAAATAAAATTAGTAATAAGCGTAAAATTAATTGTGTACCTATGACAACTGGTCGTATAGAAAAATTTGGAAGTAATATAGCGGCAAAACTTAAATTTCTAAAATTTAATAATAAACCAAACATACTCTATAGTAATTTTTTTAAAATTATTAAAAATTAATTTAATGCTATATTCACTTCCAAAACAATTGATTCCAGGGGTTTCTTGTCATTTAAGGATTGGGCGACTGTGGGAATTCATGAGTAGACAAAGGTTATATGAACTTTATAGTGAAAAAACATATAACCACAGTAAAGCATTTATAAATCATGTTAAGACCTATTCCAAATTGTTTAAAAAAGTGTGTTCCATGGCAAAATCTTTACATATTAAAAATAAAATTAAAAATTCCAATGATAAAATTAAAATGACATGGAACATAATAAATAGTGAGGCTGGAAGAGCTAGGGATCACATCTATGAGTTTAAATTAAAAGTTGGTAATAATGTAACTAGATCTGATCGAGATGTTGCATGCACCTTTGAAAAATCCTTCGCTGACATTCCAGTCTCCACAACCAAAACTCTTATATCTTCCACAACCGTCGCTGAATCACTACTCAAGGAGAGCGTACCAGAATGTCATGTAGAATTTTAATTTGAATAAGTTACTTCTAGAGATATTGTTAAAACATTTAAATCCCTAAATATGAAGAAAACAACCGACTTATGGGGCATTTCTGTAAAACTAATTAGTCATATAATAGACGCTGTTGCTCCTTACCTCGCTACTATATTTAATAATTGTATAGAACATGGTGTGTTTCCTGATTTAATGAAATTTAGTAAAGTCATACCTATATTTAAATCTGGTAGTACAGCAGATCCCAACAACTTTAGACCAGTATCTGTACTACCTTCATTTAGTAAAATTTTTGAAAAAATAATATTAAATCAAATATTAGTTCATTTTAATGTGCACAATCTTATGCATGAAAAACAGTATGGCTTTACTAAGGGTCGTTCTACTACGGATGCTGGAATAGGACTAATAAAAAGTATCTACGAGGCTTGGGAGGAGTCACAGGACGCTCTTGGTATGTTCTGTGACTTGTCCAAAGCATTTGATTGCGTCCAGCACTCCACATTGGTCATGAAACTACACCATTACGGCATAAGAGGACGTGCACTCGATCTTCTGACCTCTTATTTAGCTGACAGAGTTCAGAGGGTTGAGGTGAATGGCAAGAAATCTCCTGGCTCATTAATCAGTATGGGGGTCCCACAAGGGTCTATTTTTGGTCCTTTCCTATTTCTAATCTATATAAATGATCTGCCTCATTTAGTTGGAAGGGACCATGAGATAGTATTGTTTGCTGATGATACTTCATTGATTTTTAAAATGAAAAGACAACTAAACGTCTATGACGATGTAAACAATGCTCTCTCAAAAATAGTACATTGGTTTAGTGTTAATAACTTACTACTGAATATTAAAAAAACTAAATGTGTATTATTCAGAACGCCAAACACAAAAACTGTTAAAGCCGATGTACTTTTGAGTGGTGAAACTGTGGAACCCGTCGATTCTACGGTATTTCTAGGTATCACCATTGACTCTAAATTACAGTGGGGACCTCATATTGATGGATTGGCGAATAGGCTCAGCTCAGCAGCGTTTGCTGTCAAAAAAATTAGATTGTTAACTGATGTGGATACGGCTCGCCTTGTTTACTTTAGTTACTTTCATAGCATTATGTCATATGGCATTTTGCTTTGGGGTAATGCAGCCTCTATTAATTCCATCTTTGTTCTGCAGAAGCGGGCTATTCGCGCAATCTATAACCTAAATCCAAAAGATTCCTTAAGACAAAAATTTAAGGAAATAAATATAATGACCGTTGCATCACAGTATATCTTTGATAATTTAATGTATGTAAAAAAAATATTAACGATTTTATTAAAATTGGTGATGTACACAATATTAATACAAGAAACAGGCATAAACTTACCGCGCCTGTAACTAGACTAAATCGCATCCGCAATTCTTTTATGGGACAGTCTGTATGCTTTTACAATAGGATCCCAGAAAACGTCCGAGATTGTTCTATATCACAATTTAAAAAAGTTGTGAAACGACGTTTGTGTGTTAAAGGTTATTACCATATTAATGATTTCGTAAATGATAACACACCTTGGGAATGAAATGCTCGCTCCAGTCTAGTTCAAGAGTATCGTTGTCAATAATAGGAATTGTGAAATTGTAAACATCTGGAAAATTAAAAAAAAAAAAAATAAAGCAGATCAAGTCCCGCTGAGTTTCTTACGCCGGTTCTTCTCAGGTCTGAGGCATTAACTTTAGCGAACCGGTGGTAAATTAAATTAATTATTTGACGTTCAAAAAATGAAGCTTGTACTTCTTATTTTGAATAAAATTGTTTTGACTTTGACTTTGACTTTGACTTTGGACACTAGAGAACGGCGTGCAGTTCGAATCTGCGCGATCCATAGCTCAGGGGATCCGAGTGCAGGTGGTGACCACCGACGAAGCCGCCGCTTAACATCTCACCTGAGGGAGAGCACGATAGGGTACCACTCTTATGCCCTTGAAGATGAGCGCCAGCTG
Organism: Dione vanillae; assembly: GCA_037178615.1. Classification (NCBI taxonomy): domain Eukaryota; kingdom Metazoa; phylum Arthropoda; class Insecta; order Lepidoptera; family Nymphalidae; genus Dione; species Dione vanillae. The sequence continues at coordinate 21,106 of JAZFAU010000824.1, forward strand.
CGTGTTGTCCTCAAGGGCATCCCTAAGGAAATAGAGACTGAGACGATTTTCAATGATCTCAGCTCTCAAGACCTGCCAATAAAGGCAATCCATCGTATGTTCAATGGACATACCAAGAAGCAGTACGATATGGTACTCGCAATTCTTGACCTCACTCCTGAGGGCAAGAAAATATTTAAAATTAAATCTGTCTGTCAGTTGACAGGTATCAAAGTAGCGCTGCCCTACTATAGAGGCATCCCTGGCCAGTGTCACAACTGCCAGTTCTATGGCCACTCGGCCAAAAATTGTCACGCACGTCCTAGGTGCGTTAAGTGCGTGGATGACCACGCTACAAGAGACTGCCCGCGCAAGGTCCCTGACCCGCGAATTATCGCGGATGCCCCCGGGCACCGCGCAAGCGCACTGGGAGAGACGGCAAGACGAAAAGGGGTTCGATGCCCCATCGTCAAGCGCAGGGCAAGACCTCTCAGTCCGCCCAACCCCAGCCTAGGGAAAAATTCATCCCTGCCCCAGCACCAGCCACGAACGCGTGGGATAAACCCCTCCCGTCCGTATCAGCTGCTGCTGCCAAACCTACCCCACCAAAGGTACAGACAGACAGACAAACTAAGACTGTCGCTCCAAAGCCAGCGCCACCCGCTAGAACTCAAAAGGCCTCATCGTCGGAGTCCTCTAAGAAGCAGAGTAATATCAGCAATGATATTAATCTGCTCATAGAGTTTATGGAGTCGGTTGACCTTAACGAAGTGTCAACATTCGCCGCGAAACTTCGCAAAACAGACGGCGTTCCTACGGACCGTCTTCGCGCACTAGGCGAACACGTAGATCTTTTTAGGAAGCTCGCGCGCTTCCAAGCCAATAAATAATCGTTCCAATGGCGGTCAGCAACGGTAATACTATTAACCCGCCCGACACGAGACTCGCGCGAGTCAAACCGCGATCTATAAATTTAGCATATTTTAATGCGAACGGCCTTAGTCATCAGATGGAGCAGGTCCGTGAATTCATTAAAGAACATCAAATAGACATCTTCCTAGTTCAGGAAACATTCCTCAAGGCCCAACAAAGGACCCCTAAGGTAGCCAATTATAGTACCATTCGAAATGACAGAGATGGTCGCCTAGGTGGCACTCTGATTTTCATTAGGAAAACTCTCCACGCAGTACCCCTAGATCCGCCACAAGCGCTCATTAACATCGAAGCGTCAATTGTTCAGGTGCACATGACGGGACACCCGCCAATCACTATAGCCTCTACCTATCTTTCGCCCAAAAAGAGCCTAATTGAGAGTGATTTAGCAACACTCCTAAGCCTAGGCGAGTCGGTCATAATAGCCGGCGATCTTAACTGTAAACATAGTAAGTGGAATAGCTCAGTAAACAATTCTAAGGGGATCAAACTAAATGGCATTTACCAACTTCCCACTTACAATTTCGAAATTTTAGCTCCCCCTTCACCTACACGCTTCAGGGTTAGACAAAACCCAGACGTCCTAGATATAGCCATTCTTCAAGGCATCGCCCTAAGAGTGCGCTCTATTGAGGTGATCCCTGAACTCGACTCCGACCACAGACCGGTCATAGTTCACCTTGGTCCGGAGTGTCCCCGAGCAGTTCAAAAAATTTCTGTAACGGATTGGAAACGATTTAAGGAATGCATCAGCAACCCTGACTCATTCCCAATAGATCCCTGTGCACCTGATAGCATTGACTCGGTAGAGGCAGCAACAGCAGCCATTAACCAATTCACCGACACAATAGGGCAGGCACTCGAAGATTGCACTCAGGTCAAAGATGCGCCTCAAGAGGGGTACATCGTTGTTCCTAAAGATCTTCGGGACCTAATAAGGCGCAAAAACAAGGCACAACGCGATCATGATAGTTACCCGTCTCCCGCAAACAGCAGTAAACTCTGGAGTCTCCAAAGATCGGTTCGAGCCCGGTTCGAAGAGCTCAGAAATTCCAGCTGGGGAGACAAGCTGGCAATAATCACACCTTCTCATGTGGCGTTCTGGACACTGTCGAGAACGTTCAAAGATGACACCGCAGCCACAATGCCACCACTTGTATATTCAGACGGCACCTTAGCTTCTGATGATACTTCTAAGGCCGAATATCTCGCAGACAGTTTAGAGTTACAATGTTCCCCATTAACCCAACCGTGCGATACCAAACACGTCGCCGCGGTGGACGCACAGGTTGAAGCGTGGGCTTCTTCACCACCAAAGGGGGATCCAATACTCCCCACTTCGATCGACGAGGTCAAAGTAATCATCAAGGGCCTTAAGCCTAAAAAATCCCCAGGGTATGACCGAATCTCAAATAAAATCCTTAAATCACTACCAGCTCACCTACTATTGCTATTAGTCACCATCTTTAACACTCTCCTTCAAGGGTGTTCCTTCCCGTCCCAGTGGAAGGAAGCAATAGTAATAGGAATCCACAAACCGGGGAAACCCCGTAACAGCCCAAATAGTTATCGCCCAATCAGCCTATTAAGTTCTGTGGGCAAAATCTATGAAAGAATCCTTCTCTCGCGCCTCAAATCAGCTGTTGAGGCAAAATATATCCTCCCCAAAGAGCAGTTCGGCTTCCGAGCCAAGCACTCGAGCACGCACCAGGTGCACAGGCTCACCGAGTTTCTCTTGAGTCACAGTACATCACACCTATCTGCAGTGAAAACGCCATCAGCGGCAATATTTCTAGATATCGCGAAGGCGTTTGATAAAGTCTGGCACAATGGCTTGCTCGTCAAGCTCATTAACACTGGCGTGCCAGATAGACTCGTGCACACCATACGAGACTTTCTATCAAACCGTTCTTTTAGATATCGGGTCGAAGGCACCCTATCAAGCAAACGTCCCCTAAGGGCGGGAGTTCCTCAGGGCTCAGTCCTCTCTCCAATGTTGTACAACATTTTCACACATGACATCCCAAAAGCTTCAAACACCCACTTGGCACTCTTCGCAGATGATACTGCCATTTATGCGACTGGACGCAACTCAATAATTCTAGCCAACCGATTACAAGTGGCCGCCAATAAGGTGGGCGCCTGGCTTTCTAAGTGGCGAATAGAGGTCAACCCTGATAAAAGTACTTCTGTATTTTTTCCAATTCGCCGAACAGATGACATGCCTTATGTACGTCTGCAAGGCAAAATCATCCCTCAGGCAGCGAGCGCCAAATATTTGGGTGTCACGTTAGATAGTAAACTTAATTTCAAAGAGCATATCAGAAACGTTCGCAATAAAGCGGCATTCGTCATCAGTCGCCTATACCCGCTGATATGCTCCAAATCCAAATTATCCCTTAGGAACAAACTTCGTCTGTACACGACATGTGTCAGACCTATTTTCACCTATGCATGTGTGGTGTTCGCCCACACCGACCTCAGTAGACTGCAAGTCTTGCAGAATAAATTTCTGCGTATAGTCACCGGCGTTCCCTGGTATATGCGCAATATCGACCTACATCGTGACACCCGTCTCGATTCTATCAAAGAGCACTGCAGGAAACTGTCTAGTAGCTACTTTGAAAGAGCATCGACTCACCCGAATCCCTTGGTGGTGGAATCCTGCGATTACGCACTTCCAATTAAAAAGGCCTACCGTAGGCCTCGCAACATTTTGTTAGATGAAGCTAACCCCATAACAGTAGCCAATAACGCAACGTATGTAGGTAGGAATACACACAAACGTACACGTACACGCTACACATACCATCCCCGCCGGTGGAGACGAGGTCCCAGTTACACTGCAGCCCAAGCGCGCCTAGGCGCGGGAGGGAGCAAAACTTAAAAATTCCAAAAGGGTATTCACTGCCCTACCCAGTAGGCTTAGCTCGGCTCGAGCGAAGCAAGCCCTCCACTACAACGAAGCACGCAAGCCGAGGTCCGTGTCTCACAGGAGACGCCCTTGCGCCTTCGTAGTCTCTCTTTGTTGGTGCCCCTAACAAGGGTGCCAAGCCAAGGTCAGAGCTCTTCTAGCTCGGCCTCCCCCAAACCCGGTGACGCTGTAGAGGCCGTTAGGGCCAACAGCATACTACACATTCGAAAAAAAAAAAAAAAAAAAAATTGAAAATCATACAGAACAGGATCACACCTACCTGTGATGAACAACTGGGAGATAGTCAATTCGGCTTCCGTTCAGTGGTTCAGACAAGAGAAGCCCTTTTTGCCCTAAATGTTCTAGTTCAGAAATGCAGAGACATGCAAGTCGATGTACTGATGTGCTTTATAGACTATGAAAAACCTTTTGACCGTGTGAAACATCAACAGTTACTGGAGTATTTGGATGACATCGGACTCGACGGGAAGAACATAAGAATCATTCGGAAACTGTACGAGAACCAAGTGGCCACTGTTAGGGTAAAAAACGAGGATACAGATGAAATTGAGATTCGACGGGGCGTTCGACAAGGTTGCATTTTGTCTCCACTGCTATTCAACTTATATTCAGAAGCTATAATATCAGAATCTTTAGAAGGCCTTGCAGCTGGTGTAAAGATTAATGGAAAGACCATCAATAATCTTCGCTATGCCGACGATACAGTTTTGATAGCGTCAACAGAAAAAGACCTGCAAGAAATAGTTGACGAAGTGAACAATAGCAGTGAGAAAGCTGGATTATCAATCAACATCAGCAAGACAAAACTAATGGTAGTTTCCAGAAACCCTGACTTAAATCCAACAATACAAGTAGCCGGCAAAAATCTAGAGCGGACTCGTCAGTACAAATATCTTGGAGCTTGGGTAAATGAAACATGGGAATCAGACCAAGATATTAAGACCCGGATAGAGATCGGAAGAGCTTCATTCACTAACATGAGGAAAGTTCTGTGCTGTCGACGAATTCACATCAAGCTCCGAGTAAGAATCCTCCTATGCTACATCTGGCCTGTTGTATTGTACGGCTGCGAAGCATGGACTCTAAAGGAAGATACCCGGAGACGTCTCGAGGCATTCGAGATGTGGTGTTATCGTCGCATGCTTCGCATCAGTTGGACGCAAAAAGTCAGGAACGAGATTGTTCTCCAGCGTCTTCATGACCCGACAGCTATTACAAACCATCAAGAAGCGGAAAGTTGAATACCTCGGTCATGTGCTTAGGCACGATAGGTATAATCTGTTGCAAGTCATCATGATGGGCAAGGTGGAAGGAAAGAGGCGCGCTGGACGCCGGAAAAAGTCGTGGCTCAAGACATCAGAGAGTGGACAGGCATCACCTCTGTCGAACAACTGTTCCGATTGGCCATGGACAGGGAGAGTTTCAGGGAACTAACGGCCAACCTTCAGTAGTGAAGAGGCACTGCAAGAAGAAGAAGATATATATCCAAATTGTAGACCTAAAGTCAATTTGAAAAAATTCGAATTGTATGACGAATACGTTTTTTAGGCTTTTTTCGGTTCCTATGGCTCCAAATTTAAAAAATTTCTTGTCGATGGGATAGGGCTCCTGAAGACCTATGAAACGATATATGTCAAGTCCGGGGGGGGTGAGGGGGTGTGTGTCAAAAGTTCAAAAAACCCCAAAAAATTCGAATTTTTCAACTGAAATTGCGTCAAAAGACGCTTTAAATTTGTCCAAAAATTTTGAAATAATTTACCAACGTAGGAGCAATAGGCCCCTACGATTCAGTACCAAAAAATCGAAAATCCAATGATGTTAACTGCTTCAAAAATATAATTAACAAAAAATTTTGCAAAGTCCCAAAAATGTGTTTCAAATTTAGAAAAAACGCCGAAAAAGTGATTTTATGTAGTTTTTATATATAGATCTACTATATATATCCAAATTGTAGACCTAAAGTCAATTTGAAAAAATTCGAATTGTATGACGAAATCTCGCAACTACTGAGCTTAGGTGGATTCTCAGTAATTTATATGTACAAAATACGTTTTTTAGGCTTTTTTTCGGTTCCTATGGCTCCAAATTTAAAAAATTTCTTGTCGATGGATAGGGCTCCTGAAGACCTATGAAACGATATATGTCAAGTCCGGGGGGGGTGAGGGGGTGTGTGTCAAAAGTTCAAAAAACCCCAAAAAATTCGAATTTTTCAACTGAAATTGCGTCAAAAGACGCTTTAAATTTGTCCAAAAATTTTGAAATAATTTACCAACGTAGGAGCAATAGGCCCCTACGATTCAGTACCAAAAAATCGAAAATCGAAAGATGTTAAATGCTTCAAAAATATAATTAACAAAAAATTTTGCAAAGTCCCAAAAATGTGTTTCAAATTTAGAAAAAACGCCGAAAAAGTGATTTTATGTAGTTTTTATATATAGATCTACTATATATATCCAAATTGTAGACCTAAAGTCAATTTGAAAAAATTCGAATTGTATGACGAAATCTCGCAACTACTGAGCTTAGGTGGATTCTCAGTAATTTATATGTACAAAATACGTTTTTTAGGCTTTTTTCGGTTCCTATGGCTCCAAATTTAAAAAATTTCTTGTCGATGGATAGGGCTCCTGAAGACCTATGAAACGATATATGTCAAGTCCGGGGGGGGTGAGGGGGTGTGTGTCAAAAGTTCAAAAAACCCCAAAAAATTCGAATTTTTCAACTGAAATTGCGTCAAAAGACGCTTTAAATTTGTCCAAAAATTTTGAAATAATTTACCAACGTAGGAGCAATAGGCCCCTACGATTCAGTACCAAAAAATCGAAAATCGAATGATGTTAAATGCTTCAAAAATATAATTAACAAAAAATTTTGCAAAGTCCCAAAAATGTGTTTCAAATTTAGAAAAAACGCCGAAAAAGTGATTTTATGTAGTTTTTATATATAGATCTACTATATATATCCAAATTGTAGACCTAAAGTCAATTTGAAAAAATTCGAATAGTATGACGAAATCTCGCAACTACTGAGCTTAGGTGGATTCTCAGTAATTTATATGTACAAAATACGTTTTTTAGGCTTTTTTCGGTTCCTATGGCTCCAAATTTAAAAAATTTCTTGTCGATGGATAGGGCTCCTGAAGACCTATGAAACGATATATGTCAAGTCCGGGGGGGGGGGGGGGGGGGGGGGGGGGGGGGGTGTGTGTCAAAAGTTCAAAAAACCCCAAAAAATTCGAATTTTTCAACTGAAATTGCGTCAAAAGACGCTTTAAATTTGTCCAAAAATTTTGAAATAATTTACCAACGTAGGAGCAATAGGCCCCTACGATTCAGTACCAAAAAATCGAAAATCAAATGATGTTAAATGCTTCAAAAATATAATTAACAAAAAATTTTGCAAAGTCCCAAAAATGTGTTTCAAATTTAGAAAAAAACGCCGAAAAAGTGATTTTATGTAGTTTTTATATATAGATCTACTATATATATCCAAATTGTAGACCTAAAGTCAATTTGAAAAAATTCGAATTGTATGACGAAATCTCGCAACTACTGAGCTTAGGTGGATTCTCAGTAATTTATATGTACAAAATACGTTTTTTAGGCTTTTTTCGGTTCCTATGGCTCCAAATTTGAAAAAAATTCTTGTCGATGGATAGGGCTCCTGAAGACCTATGAAACGATATATGTCAAGTCGGGGGGGGGGGGGGGGGGGGGGGTGAGGGGGTGTGTGTCAAAAGTTCAAAAAACCCCAAAAAATTCGAATTTTTCAACTGAAATTGCGTCAAAAGACGCTTTAAATTTGTCCAAAAATTTTGAAATAATTTACCAACGTAGGAGCAATAGGCCCCTACGATTCAGTACCAAAAAATCGAAAATCCAATGATGTTAACTGCTTCAAAAATATAATTAACAAAAAATTTTGCAAAGTCCCAAAAATGTGTTTCAAATTTAGAAAAAAACGCCGAAAAAGTGATTTTATGTAGTTTTTATATATAGATCTACTATATATATCCAAATTGTAGACCTAAAGTCAATTTGAAAAAATTCGAATTGTATGACGAAATCTCGCAACTACTGAGCTTAGGTGGATTCTCAGTAATTTATATGTACAAAATACGTTTTTTAGGCTTTTTTCGGTTCCTATGGCTCCAAATTTAAAAAATTTCTTGTCGATGGATAGGGCTCCTGAAGACCTATGAAACGATATATGTCAAGTCCGGGGGGGGTGAGGGGGTGTGTGTCAAAAGTTCAAAAAACCCCAAAAAATTCGAATTTTTCAACTGAAATTGCGTCAAAAGACGCTTTAAATTTGTCCAAAAATTTTGAAATAATTTACCAACGTAGGAGCAATAGGCCCCTACGATTCAGTACCAAAAAATCGAAAATCCAATGATGTTAACTGCTTCAAAAATATAATTAACAAAAAATTTTGCAAAGTCCCAAAAATGTGTTTCAAATTTAGAAAAAACGCCGAAAAAGTGATTTCATGTAGTTTTTATATATAGATCTCCTATATATATCCAAATTGTAGACCTAAAGTCAATTTGAAAAAAATTCGAATAGTATGACGAAATCTCGCAACTACTGAGCTTAGGTGGATTCTCAGTAATTTATATTTACAAAATACGTTTTTTAGGCTTTTTTCGGTTCCTATGGCTCCAAATTTAAAAAATTTCTTGTCGATGGATAGGGCTCCTGAAGACCTATGAAACGATATATGTCAAGTCCGGGGGGGGGGGGTGAGGGGGTGGGTGTCAAAAGTTCAAAAAACCCCAAAAAATTCGAATTTTTCAACTGAAATTGCGTCAAAAGACGCTTTAAATTTGTCCAAAAATTTTGAAATAATTTACCAACGTAGGAGCAATAGGCCCCTACGATTCAGTACCAAAAAATCGAAAATCAAATGATGTTAAATGCTTCAAAAATATAATTAACAAAAAATTTTGCAAAGTCCCAAAATGTGTTTCAAATTTAGAAAAAACGCCGAAAAAAGTGATTTTATGTAGTTTTTATATATAGATCTACTATATATATCCAAATTGTAGACCTAAAGTCAATTTGAAAAAATTCGAATTGTATGACGAAATCTCGCAACTACTGAGCTTAGGTGGATTCTCAGTAATTTATATGTACAAAATACGTTTTTTAGGCTTTTTTCGGTTCCTATGGCTCCAAATTTAAAAAATTTCTTGTCGATGGATAGGGCTCCTGAAGACCTATGAAACGATATATGTCAAGTCCGGGGGGGGGGGGGGGGGTGAGGGGGTGTGTGTCAAAAGTTCAAAAAACCCCAAAAAATTCGAATTTTTCAACTGAAATTGCGTCAAAAGACGCTTTAAATTTGTCCAAAAATTTTGAAATAATTTACCAACGTAGGAGCAATAGGCCCCTACGATTCAGTACCAAAAATCGAAAATCGAATGATGTTAAATGCTTCAAAAATATAATTAACAAAAAATTTTGCAAAGTCCCAAAAATGTGTTTCAAATTTAGAAAAAAACGCCGAAAAAGTGATTTTATGTAGTTTTTATATATAGATCTACTATATATATCCAAATTGTAGACCTAAAGTCAATTTGAAAAAATTCGAATTGTATGACGAAATCTCGCAACTACTGAGCTTAGGTGGATTCTCAGTAATTTATATGTACAAAATACGTTTTTTAGGCTTTTTTCGGTTCATATGGCTCCAAATTTAAAAAATTTGGTGTCGATGGATAGGGCTCCTGAAGACCTATAAAACGATATATGTCAAGTCCGAGGCGGGTGAGGGGGTGTGTGTCAAAACTTCAAAAAACCCCAAAAAATTCGAATTTTTCAACTGAAATTGCGTCAAAAGACGCTTTAAATTTGTCCAAAAATTTTGAAATAATTTACCAACGTAGGAGCAATAGGCCCCTACGATTCAGTACCAAAAAATCGAAAATCGAATGATGTTAAATGCTTCAAAAATATAATTAACAAAAAATTTTGCAAAGTCCCAAAAATGTGTTTCAAATTTAGAAAAAAACGCCGAAAAAGTGATTTTATGTAGTTTTTATATATAGATCTACTATATATATCCAAATTGTAGACCTAAAGTCAATTTGAAAAAATTCGAATTGTATGACGAAATCTCGCAACTACTGAGCTTAGGTGGATTCTCAGTAATTTATATGTACAAAATACGTTTTTTAGGCTTTTTTCGGTTCATATGGCTCCAAATTTAAAAAATTTGGTGTCGATGGATAGGGCTCCTGAAGACCTATAAAACGATATATGTCAAGTCCGAGGCGGGTGAGGGGGTGTGTGTCAAAACTTCAAAAAACCCCAAAAAATTCGAATTTTTCAACTGAAATTGCGTCAAAAGACGCTTTAAATTTGTCCAAAAATTTTGAAATAATTTACCAACGTAGGAGCAATAGGCCCCTACGATTCAGTACCAAAAAATCGAAAATCCAATGATGTTAACTGCTTCAAAAATATAATTAACAAAAAATTTTGCAAAGTCCCAAAAATGTGTTTCAAATTTAGAAAAAACGCCGAAAAAGTGATTTTATGTAGTTTTTATATATAGATCTACTATATATATCTTATTCGCAAAGAGATAACTGAGGCACGGAACAGTTATTTTAACAGCAAATGCGAACAAATGGAGGCTTTGTTTCGCAAGCATGATAGTTTTAACGCACACAAACATCTGAAGGAAATGACTGGGAAAAGGCTACAAAGCAGTACTGTCTTATCCGATGCTAGTGGAAACCCGATTTTGAATATTGAAGCCAAGAAGAAAGAGTGGACAGAATACGTCTCCACAATGTTTGCAGATGCTACCAGGAACATTGTAGGAACCACAAATGGAACTGGTCCTTCAATTTTGAAGTCGGAAGTCTTACAAGCTTTAAGACAAGCCAAAGCTGGAAAATCACCTGGGCCTGATAATGTTCCAATAGAAGTACTGAAACTCTTGGAAGAAGACCAGCTTGAATTATTAACACAGTTCTTCAATAAGATCTACGATACTGGCGATCTTTCCAAGGACTGGCTCAAATCGACGTTTATAACAATCCCTAAAAAGCAGAATGCTCGCAAATGTGGAGAATATCGTATGGTTAGTCTTATGAGCCATGTACTAAAAGTTTTCTTGAAAATCATGATAGGAAGGATCACAGATTTTGTCTTTTGTGTAAATGCGAACGCACGTACATGTTACTAAGCGCACTCGTGAATACTAAAATAGTGAACATATGTGTTACGAAGAAAAGTAAGAAGACGAAGAGGATCGGACCTCAAGTCCGCAACGTGCCGCAGCGACGTCGTGTCGTGAGCGGCATTCTCCGTTGAGTTAGTTCTGTGTAGTGTCCGTAGGAGTCCGAGTGAGTAACATTTATTTTTATAATAGGTACTCACCCGCCGGCACAACGGTGGCACACTAGAACACAATAGGCACACACACCTCGCCTCACCGCGGGGGGACTGAATTTACGCCGCGCGTTATTCTTTTAAAATGGCGCCCGCCCTGTTGTCGCCCGCTGCAATACTAGAATTTGTAGCAAAATCATGCCCCGACGCGCATGAAATGCTCAGTAAGTATTTCGAGTCCGCGAACTCAGAAGTTAACAATGGTCCGGAGCAGGTTCGATTCCAGCCCGAGACCAAAAATTTAGAAAATGACGTCGACTCCCACGGTAGCTCGAACTCCGAGGCCTCGGACGTAGACATGGAGTCTGCGAGTGACTCCGCCTCAGAGGAGGCATCGGACAACGCCTCGGGGGGCTCATCCTCGGAGGATGACGCGACCTCGACGGACGCCGCCGACGAGGGGGGATGACGGTTTCGAGACCGTCAAGTCCAAGTCGGCAAAGAGGAAGGCCAAAAAGAGCCTCAAAGCCCCGCCCCCCGCGAAGAGGGTGAACGGCCCGGCCGATTCACCGCCGCGTAAAAGGCGCGCTAAAAATAGTAAGGCGCCATCTGCGCCCGCCCCTATGGCCTCGCCCGCCACTTCTGCCGCGCCCGGTGCGCAGGCCGCGCGCGCCGCGTCTCAAACCGCGAATACGCCCGCGCCTACCAACGGCTCCGACTCCGCGTCCGCTCATGGCGCCGGTCGGGTTAAACTACTGCCGCCTATTATCATTCATGAAAAGAAGGCCTGGAGCGATGTGTCTAAGTGGACACTAGAGAACGGCGTGCAGTTCGAATCTGCGCGATCCATAGCTCAGGGAATTCGAGTGCAGGTGCTGACCACCGACGACCACCGCCGCTTAACATCTCACCTGAGGGAGACAACGATAGGGTACCACTCTTATGCCCTTGAAGATGAGCGCCAGCTGCGTGTTGTCCTCAAGGGCATCCCTAAGGAAATAGAGACTGAGACGATTTTCAATGATCTCAGCTCTCAAGACCTGCCAATAAAGGCAATTCATCGTATGTTCAATGGACATACCAAGAAGCAGTACGACATGGTACTCGCAATTCTTGACCTCACTCCTGAGGGCAAGAAAATATTCAAAATTAAATCTGTCTGTCAGTTGACAGGTTTTAAAGTAGCGCTGCCCTATTATAGAGGCATCCCTGGCCAGTGTCACAACTGCCAGTTCTATGGCCACTCGGCCAAAAATTGTCACGCACGTCCAAGGTGCGTTAAGTGCGTGGATGACCACGCTACAAGAGACTGCCCGCGCAAGGTCCCTGACCCGCGAATTATCGCGGATGCCCCCGGGCACCGCGCAAGCGCACTGGGAGAGACGGCAAGACGAAAAGGGGTTCGATGCCCCATCGTCAAGCGCAGGGCAAGACCTCTCAGTCCGCCCAACCCCAGCCTAGGGAAAAATTCATCCCTGCCCCAGCACCAGCCACGAACGCGTGGGATAAACCCCTCCCGTCCGTATCAGCTGCTGCTGCCAAACCTACCCCACCAAAGGTACAGACAGACAGACAAACTAAGACTGTCGCTCCAAAGCCAGCGCCACCCGCTAGAACTCAAAAGGCCTCATCGTCGGAGTCCTCTAAGAAGCAGAGTAATATCAGCAATGATATTAATCTGCTCATAGAGTTTATGGAGTCGGTTGACCTTAACGAAGTGTCAACATTCGCCGCGAAACTTCGCAAAACAGACGGCGTTCCTACGGACCGTCTTCGCGCACTAGGCGAACACGTAGATCTTTTTAGGAAGCTCGCGCGCTTCCAAGCCAATAAATAATCGTTCCAATGGCGGTCAGCAACGGTAATACTATTAACCCGCCCGACACGAGACTCGCGCGAGTCAAACCGCGATCTATAAATTTAGCATATTTTAATGCGAACGGCCTTAGTCATCAGATGGAGCAGGTCCGTGAATTCATTAAAGAACATCAAATAGACATCTTCCTAGTTCAGGAAACATTCCTCAAGGCCCAACAAAGGACCCCTAAGGTAGCCAATTATAGTACCATTCGAAATGACAGAGATGGTCGCCTAGGTGGCACTCTGATTTTCATTAGGAAAACTCTCCACGCAGTACCCCTAGATCCGCCACAAGCGCTCATTAACATCGAAGCGTCAATTGTTCAGGTGCACATGACGGGACACCCGGCAATCACTATAGTCTCTGCCTACCTTTCGCCCAAAAAGAGCCTAATTGAGAGTGATTTAGCAACACTCCTAAGCCTAGGCGAGTCGGTCATAATAGCCGGCGATCTTAACTGTAAACATAGTAAGTGGAATAGCTCAGTAAACAATTCTAAGGGGATCAAACTAAATGGCATTTACCAACTTCCCACTTACAATTTCGAAATTTTAGCTCCCCCTTCACCTACACGCTTCAGGGTTAGACAAAACCCAGACGTCCTAGATATAGCCATTCTTCAAGGCATCGCCCTAAGAGTGCGCTCTATTGAGGTGATCCCTGAACTCGACTCCGACCACAGACCGGTCATAGTTCACCTTGGTCCGGAGTGTCCCCGAGCAGTTCAAAAAATTTCTGTAACGGATTGGAAACGATTTAAGGAATGCATCAGCAACCCTGACTCATTCCCAATAGATCCCTGTGCACCTGATAGCATTGACTCGGTAGAGGCAGCAACAGCAGCCATTAACCAATTCACCGACACAATAGGGCAGGCACTCGAAGATTGCACTCAGGTCAAAGATGCGCCTCAAGAGGGGTACATCGTTGTTCCTAAAGATCTTCGGGACCTAATAAGGCGCAAAAACAAGGCACAACGCGATCATGATAGTTACCCGTCTCCCGCAAACAGCAGTAAACTCTGGAGTCTCCAAAGATCGGTTCGAGCCCGGTTCGAAGAGCTCAGAAATTCCAGCTGGGGAGACAAGCTGGCAATAATCACACCTTCTCATGTGGCGTTCTGGACACTGTCGAGAACGTTCAAAAATGACACCGCAGCCACAATGCCACCACTTGTATATTCAGACGGCACCTTAGCTTCTGATGATACTTCTAAGGCCGAATATCTCGCAGACAGTTTAGAGTTACAATGTTCCCCATTAACCCAACCGTGCGATACCAAACACGTCGCCGCGGTGGACGCACAGGTTGAAGCGTGGGCTTCTTCACCACCAAAGGGGGATCCAATACTCCCCACTTCGATCGACGAGGTCAAAGTAATCATCAAGGGCCTTAAGCCTAAAAAATCCCCAGGGTATGACCGAATCTCAATAAAATCCTTAAATCACTACCAGCTCACCTACTATTGCTATTAGTCACCATCTTTAACACTCTCCTTCAAGGGTGTTCCTTCCCGTCCCAGTGGAAGGAAGCAATAGTAATAGGAATCCACAAACCGGGGAAACCCCGTAACAGCCCAAATAGTTATCGCCCAATCAGCCTATTAAGTTCTGTGGGCAAAATCTATGAAAGAATCCTTCTCTCGCGCCTCAAATCAGCTGTTGAGGCAAAATATATCCTCCCCAAAGAGCAGTTCGGCTTCCGAGCCAAGCACTCGAGCACGCACCAGGTGCACAGGCTCACCGAGTTTCTCTTGAGTCACAGTACATCACACCTATCTGCAGTGAAAACGCCATCAGCGGCAATATTTCTAGATATCGCGAAGGCGTTTGATAAAGTCTGGCACAATGGCTTGCTCGTCAAGCTCATTAACACTGGCGTGCCAGATAGACTCGTGCACACCATACGAGACTTTCTATCAAACCGTTCTTTTAGATATCGGGTCGAAGGCACCCTATCAAGCAAACGTCCCCTAAGGGCGGGAGTTCCTCAGGGCTCAGTCCTCTCTCCAATGTTGTACAACATTTTCACACATGACATCCCAAAAGCTTCAAACACCCACTTGGCACTCTTCGCAGATGATACTGCCATTTATGCGACTGGACGCAACTCAATAATTCTAGCCAACCGATTACAAGTGGCCGCCAATAAGGTGGGCGCCTGGCTTTCTAAGTGGCGAATAGAGGTCAACCCTGATAAAAGTACTTCTGTATTTTTTCCAATTCGCCGAACAGATGACATGCCTTATGTACGTCTGCAAGGCAAAATCATCCCTCAGGCAGCGAGCGCCAAATATTTGGGTGTCACGTTAGATAGTAAACTTAATTTCAAAGAGCATATCAGAAACGTTCGCAATAAAGCGGCATTCGTCATCAGTCGCCTATACCCGCTGATATGCTCCAAATCCAAATTATCCCTTAGGAACAAACTTCGTCTGTACACGACATGTGTCAGACCTATTTTCACCTATGCATGTGTGGTGTTCGCCCACACCGACCTCAGTAGACTGCAAGTCTTGCAGAATAAATTTCTGCGTATAGTCACCGGCGTTCCCTGGTATATGCGCAATATCGACCTACATCGTGACACCCGTCTCGATTCTATCAAAGAGCACTGCAGGAAACTGTCTAGTAGCTACTTTGAAAGAGCATCGACTCACCCGAATCCCTTGGTGGTGGAATCCTGCGATTACGCACTTCCAATTAAAAAGGCCTACCGTAGGCCTCGCAACATTTGTTAGATGAAGCTAACCCCATAACAGTAGCCAATAACGCAACGTATGTAGGTAGGAATACACACAAACGTACACGTACACGCTACACATACCATCCCCGCCGGTGGAGACGAGGTCCCAGTTACACTGCAGCCCAAGCGCGCCTAGGCGCGGGAGGGAGCAAAACTTAAAAATTCCAAAAGGGTATTCACTGCCCTACCCAGTAGGCTTAGCTCGGCTCGAGCGAAGCAAGCCCTCCACTACAAACGAAGCACGCAAGCCGAGGTCCGTGTCTCACAGGAGACGCCCTTGCGCCTTCGTAGTCTCTCTTTGTTGGTGCCCCTAACAAGGGTGCCAAGCCAAGGTCAGAGCTCTTCTAGCTCGGCCTCCCCCAAACCCGGTGACGCTGTAGAGGCCGTTAGGGCCAACAGCATACTACACATTCGAAAAAAAAAAAAAAAAAAAAAAATTGAAAATCATACAGAACAGGATCACACCTACCTGTGATGAACAACTGGGAGATAGTCAATTCGGCTTCCGTTCAGGTGTTGGGACTCGAGAAGCCCTTTTTGCCCTAAATGTTCTAGTTCAGAAATGCAGAGACATGCAAGTCGATGTACTGATGTGCTTTATAGACTATGAAAAAGCTTTTGACCGTGTGAAACATCAACAGTTACTGGAGTATTTGGATGACATCGGACTCGACGGGAAGAACATAAGAGTCATTCGGAAACTGTACGAGAACCAAGTGGCCACTGTTTAGGGTAAAAAACGAGGATACAGATGAAATTGAGATTCGACGGGGGCGTTCGACAAGGTTGCATTTTGT
Organism: Dione vanillae; assembly: GCA_037178615.1. Taxonomy (NCBI): domain Eukaryota; kingdom Metazoa; phylum Arthropoda; class Insecta; order Lepidoptera; family Nymphalidae; genus Dione; species Dione vanillae. Next base: position 37,699 of record JAZFAU010000824.1, read on the forward strand.
CTCCACTGCTATTCAACTTATATTCAGAAGCTATAATATCAGAATCTTAGAAGGCCTTGCAGCTGGTGTAAAGATTAATGGAAAGACCATCAATAATCTTCGCTATGCCGACGATACAGTTTTGATAGCGTCAACAGAAAAAGACCTGCAAGAAATAGTTGACAAAGTGAACAATAGCAGTGAGAAAGCTGGATTATCAATCAACATCAGCAAGACAAAACTAATGGTAGTTTCCAGAAACCCTGACTTAAATCCAACAATACAAGTAGCCGGCAAAAATCTAGAGCGGACTCGTCAGTACAAATATCTTGGAGCTTGGGTAAATGAAACATGGGAATCAGACCAAGATATTAAGACCCGGATAGAAATGGCCCGAGCTTCATTCACTAACATGAGGAAAGTTCTGTGCTGTCGACGAATTCACATCAAGCTCCGAGTAAGAATCCTCCTATGCTACATCTGGCCTGTTGTATTGTACGGCTGCGAAGCATGGACTCTAAAGGAAGATACCCGGAGACGTCTCGAGGCATTCGAGATGTGGTGTTATCGTCGCATGCTTCGCATCAGTTGGACGCAAAAAGTCAGGAACGAGATTGTTCTCCAGCGTCTTCATGACCCGACAGCTATTACAAACCATCAAGAAGCGGAAAGTTGAATACCTCGGTCATGTGCTTAGGCACGATAGGTATAATCTGTTGCAAGTCATCATGATGGGCAAGGTGGAAGGAAAGAGGCGCGCTGGACGCCGGAAAAAGTCGTGGCTCAAGACATCAGAGAGTGGACAGGCATCACCTCTGTCGAACAACTGTTCCGATTGGCCATGGACAGGGAGAGTTTCAGGGAACTAACGGCCAACCTTCAGTAGTGAAGAGGCACTGCAAGAAGAAGAAGATATATATCCAAATTGTAGACCTAAAGTCAATTTGAAAAAATTCGAATTGTATGACGAATACGTTTTTTAGGCTTTTTTCGGTTCCTATGGCTCCAAATTTAAAAAATTTCTTGTCGATGGATAGGGCTCCTGAAGACCTATGAAACGATATATGTCAAGTCCGGGGGGGGTGAGGGGGTGTGTGTCAAAAGTTCAAAAAACCCCAAAAAATTCGAATTTTTCAACTGAAATTGCGTCAAAAGACGCTTTAAATTTGTCCAAAAATTTTGAAATAATTTACCAACGTAGGAGCAATAGGCCCCTACGATTCAGTACCAAAAAATCGAAAATCCAATGATGTTAACTGCTTCAAAAATATAATTAACAAAAAATTTTGCAAAGTCCCAAAAATGTGTTTCAAATTTAGAAAAAACGCCGAAAAAGTGATTTTATGTAGTTTTATATATAGATCTACTATATATATCCAAATTGTAGACCTAAAGTCAATTTGAAAAAATTCGAATTGTATGACGAAATCTCGCAACTACTGAGCTTAGGTGGATTCTCAGTAATTTATATGTACAAAATACGTTTTTTAGGCTTTTTTCGGTTCCTATGGCTCCAAATTTAAAAAATTTCTTGTCGATGGATAGGGCTCCTGAAGACCTATGAACGATATATGTCAAGTCCGGGGGGGGTGAGGGGGTGTGTGTCAAAAGTTCAAAAAACCCCAAAAAATTCGTATTTTTCAACTGAAATTGCGTCAAAAGACGCTTTAAATTTGTCCAAAAATTTTGAAATAATTTACCAACGTAGGAGCAATAGGCCCCTACGATTCAGTACCAAAAAATCGAAAATCGAATGATGTTAAATGCTTCAAAAATATAATTAACAAAAAATTTTGCAAAGTCCCAAAAATGTGTTTCAAATTTAGAAAAAAAAAACGCCGAAAAAGTGATTTTTATGTAGTTTTTATATATAGATCTACTATATATATCCAAATTGTAGACCATAAAGTCAATTTGAAAAAATTCGAATTGTATGACGAAATCTCGCAACTACTGAGCTTAGGTGGATTCTCAGTAATTTATATGTACAAAATCGTTTTTTAGGCTTTTTTTCTGTTCCTATGGCTCCAAATTTAAAAAATTTCTTGTCGAGGGATAGGGCTCCTGAAGACCTATGGAAACGATATATGTCAAGTCCGGGGGGGGTGAGGGGGTGTGTGTCAAAAGTTCAAAAAACCCCAAAAAATTCGAATTTTTCAACTGAAATTGCGTCAAAAGGACGCTTTAAAATTGTCCAAAAATTTTGAATAATTTACCAACGTAGGAGCAATAGGCCCCTACGATTCAGTACCAAAAAATCGAAAATCCAATGATGTTAAATGCTTCAAAATATAATTAACAAAAAATTTTGCAAAGTCCCAAAAATGTGTTTCAAATTTAGAAAAAAACGCCGAAAAAGTGATTTTATGTAGTTTTATATATAGATCTACTATATATATCCAAATTGTTAGACCTAAAGTCAATTTGAAAAAATTCGAATAGTATGACGAAATCTCGCAACTACTGAGCTTAGGTGGATTCTCAGTAATTTATATGTACACAAATACGTTTTTAGGCTTTTTTCGGTTCCTATGGCTCCAAATTTAAAAAATTTCTTGTCGATGGATAGGGCTCCTGAAGACCTATGAAACGATATATGTCAAGTCCGGGGGGGGGGGGGGTGAGGGGGTGTGTGTCAAAAGTTCAAAAAAACCCCAAAAAATTCGAATTTTTCAACTGAAATTGCGTCAAAAGACGCTTTAAATTTGTCCAAAAATTTTGAAATAATTTACCAACGTAGGAGCAATAGGCCCCTACGATTCAGTACCAAAAAATCGAAAATCAAATGATGTTTAAATGCTTCAAAAATATAATTAACAAAAAATTTTGCAAAGTCCCAAAAATGTGTTTCAAATTTAGAAAAAACGCCGAAAAAGTGATTTTATGTAGTTTTTATATATAGATCTACTATATATATCCAAATTGTAGACCTAAAGTCAATTTGAAAAAATTCGAATTGTATGACGAAATCTCGCAACTACTGAGCTTAGGTGGATTCTCAGTAATTTATATGTACAAAATACGTTTTTTAGGCTTTTTTCGGTTCCTATGGCTCCAATTTGAAAAAAAATTCTTGTCGATGGATAGGGCTCCTGAAGACCTATGAAACGATATATGTCAAGTCCGGGGGGGGGGGGGGGGTGAGGGGGTGTTTGGCAAAAGTCCAAAAAACCCCAAAAAATTCGAATTTTTCAACTTGAAATTGCGTCAAAAGACGCTTTAAATTTGTCCAAAAATTTGAAATAATTTACCAACGTAGGAGCAATAGAGGCCCCTACGATTCAGTACCAAAAAATCGAAAATCCAATGATGTTAACTGCTTCAAAAATATAATTAACAAAAATTTTGCAAAGTCCCAAAAATGTGTTTCAAAATTTAGAAAAAACGCCGAAGAAAAGTGATTTTATGTAGTTTTATATATAGATCTACTATATATATCCAAATTGTAGACTAAAGTCAATTTGAAAAAAATTCGAATTGTATGACGAAATCTCGCAACTACTGAGCTTAGGTGGATTCTCAGTAATTATTATGTACAAAATACGTTTTTTAGGCTTTTTTCGGTTTCCTATGGCTCCAAATTTAAAAAATTTCTTGTCGATGGATAGGGCTCCTGAAGACCTATGAAACGATATATGTCAAGTCCGGGGGGGGGTGAGGGGGTGTGTGTCAAAAGTTCAAAAACCCCAAAAAATTCGAATTTTTCAACTGAAATTGCGTCAAAAGACGCTTTAAATTTGGTCCAAAAATTTTGAAATAATTACCAACGTAGGAGCAATAGGCCCCTACGATTCAGTACCAAAAAATCGAAAATCCAATGATGTTAACTGCTTCAAAATATAATTAACAAAAATTTTGCAAAGTCCCAAAATGTGTTTCAAATTTAGAAAAAAACGCCGAAAAAAGTGATTTTATGTAGTTTTTATATATAGATCTACTATATATATCCAAATTGTAGACCTAAAGTCAATTTGAAAAAAGTTCGAATTAGTATGAACGAAATCTCGCAACTACTGAGCTTAGGTGGATTCTCAGTATTTATATGTACAAAATACGTTTTTTAGGCTTTTTTCGGTTCCTATGGCTCCAATTTAAAAATTTCTTGTCGATGGATAGGGCTCCTGAAGACCTATGAAACGATCTATGTCAAGTCCGGGGGGGGGGGGGGGTGAGGGGGTGTGTGTCAAAAGTTCAAAAAAACCCCAAAAAAATTCGAATTTTTTCAACTGAAATTGCGTCAAAAGACGCTTTAAATTTGTCCAAAATTTTGAAATAATTTAGCAACGTAGGAGCAATAGGCCCCTACGATTCAGTACCAAAAAAATCGAAAATCAATGATGTTAAATGCTTCAAAAAGATTAATTAACAAAAAATTTTGCAAAGTCCCAAAAAATGTGTTTCAAAATTTTAGAAAAAACGCCGAAAAAAGTGATTTTATGTAGTTTTTATATATAGATCTACTTATATATATCCAAATTGTAGACCTAAAGTCAATTGAAAAAATTCGAATTTATGACGAATCTCGCAACTACTGAGCTTAGGTGGATTCTCAGTAATTTATGTGTACAAAATACGTTTTTTAGGCTTTTTTCGGTTTCTATGGCTCCAAATTTAAAAAAT